>WEIT01021605.1:248707-322032 GCA_013389985.1 Dryoscopus gambensis
ATTAACAGGAGATGGCCCAGGAGCGAGTTATCTGTGAGTCATGTGGCAAGGCATTGATGGGCCCATTAACAGGAGATGGCCCAGGAGCGAGTTATCTGTGAGTCATGTGGCAAGGCATTGTTGGGGCCATTAACAGAAGACAGTCTGGAGGGAGGAGGTAGGGAACATTGCTACACCTGGTTTTAGTAGCTCATGAAGATGGTAACAGAATACATGGTAACCCAGGACAGGTGGTATTTAAAAGACTTTTAGATTTGGCACTTAAGGACAAAATTTAGTCATGGACTTGGCAGTTTTAGCTTTATGGTTGAACAGAGTGATCACAGAATGAATGAGGTTGGAAGGGACCAGTGGGTCATCTGGGTGGTCCAACCTCCCTGCTCTGGCAGGGTCATCCTAGAGCACATGGCATGGGACTGCACCCAGATGGTTCTGGAATGTCTCCAGTGAGGGAGACTCCACAATCTCTCTGGCCAACCCGTTCCAGTGCCTGGTCACTCGCACAGTACAGAAGTTCTTCCTCATGTTCAAGTGGAGCTTCCTGTCCATCAGTCTCTTTCCCTTTCCTCTAGTCCTATTGCTTGGCCTTTTCCAACCTAAATAATTCTCTGATTTCATTTGCTACATTCCTGTAAAGTTCAGAGTAGTCCATGTTTCTTACATACTGGATTTTTTTGTTTGTTTTTATTTCTCTCTTTTAGAAGTCTTTTTTCTATCTCTACCCCAACTCTGCTGACTAGGCAGCAAGGTTAGGTGGCAGGTAATGAAAAGGGAGCACCAGAACTTATGACTTAGAGGGGCTTTTGATAGAACAGGAGCATTAGAAGAGAGTGTCTGAAGTGGAAAGAAAGCAGAGCATGTCTGCCTTCACGTCAAAGCACCATATGACTAAACTACTTCTAGACTGCTGCATTTCAGCCCAAGCCTTAAAGGCTAGATAGCCTTGTAGCTAAAAGAATTTGGTAGCTCTGCTATTGATTTGTGGATGCAAAAAACCAGAAATTTGTTTATGTTTGCTTCTAAACTTAAGCCATGTGATCAGCTTTCTAGGAATGGCAGTCACAGCTTTTCTAAGAATCAAATAAAAATGGAGCAAAGATTTCATTGTTCAGCTCTCTCAGCCATCCACATGGCTGATGCCCATGTCTATTAATACACATTATGACTTTAAAAAGGGACTTGAAACTAATAAAAATAGGGATAAGTTCCATAAAATAGTGTTCTCTCTCTTTTCCACCAAACAGGCCCCAAAATACTTTGGCTCGTGTTAGATAACACAGTGAAAGAGAAAATGCTTTTTCTTTGATCCATAAAGTTTGGACTGCAATGTAAACCAGATGGAAAAATCCCAGCAGAGAATTTTCCTTTCTTTTGACCATTGAGGGCCATCACTCCAATCACATGAGCTCAGAGAACCCTTGAACAGCTTTAGTGTATTTACAAAATGAGTTGAACTGAGAATTTTATTGTTTGAACACAGTGGCTGTATGGAAATAATTCAATGATATACCTATCATATTGTCTAGGGAAAGACTGAATTGTATAAAAGACCTTTCACTCTAGCATTCATCTGAGGCAGAGTGACTGGTGCCAGGAAATCAGGAAATTTATGGAATTCATAGTTTGACATGCTTTATTTTCAGTTGTCCGAAACATTATAGGCAGCTCAGTGCTTCAATGTCTGCTGTACTTCATAGTTTTGCCTTACCCTACTGCAAACAATTTTAATAAAATGTGTATTAAATTAATCCCAGTTCTACAAAAGCAGTTTCAGAAGAACATAAAACAAATTGTAAACTGAAATGGAACAATCCTGAAATACAATAAGTTTGTAACAGGCCATTTGTCAGACACATATGTTCCACCTTTAGATTTTACATACTGAGTATATTTCGCACAGATATATATTTGCTGCAGAAAAAAAACTGTTAGGGAAGGAAAAACATACTGATATGTAAAAAGGCTATGTCAATACTTTAACTACCTAGTGAGTATTCTTTAAAGTGTCTCTTTTTAAGACTGGTGTACACTGGCATTTACTTTACGCTTTCTTAGCACTTTGGTTGTTTAGTTACAGTTTTACTACCCTGATGCTAAAATCTGTTGCAGTATTCTCACGGTCAGTTCCCAATCAACAATGAAAAGCAAAGTCTCGGATTGCTTTGCTTGTGTCCAGGATTTCCCCCTTCCACCACACCCCTTCTACCTCATCAGACATCACCATCCTACAGAAAGGCCCTGCTGAAGTATTTACACTGAATGGCCCATCACAAAACCCACAAAGAAGTTTAACAAAGATAATTCTATGGAAGATTTTTATATAAAGGGGTACAAGGCTGTTGGTGCCTGGTCTGTCTCTGCTGTAGCTCTTACCCACACCTCTAATTTTCTGATTGAAGATTCAGCAGTAATGGCATTGGCTCCATTTCTGTGGCACATATGGATTTCTGCTGGTCTCAGCAGTGACCACCAAAGGGAGGTGCCCTCTGTTTTAACAGATGAGTCCACCAAAGGCAGAGAGACTAGAGGCTTAAGTTGCTGCTACTCCACTATTTTTAATGGATTCATTGCAATACTGGCATGAACCAGAGCTGGGAGAAGATTCAGGGCCAAACAGAATCCTGTGTAGTGAAAATACTTCAGTCAAATGTTTTCTGTGGTGGGGCTGTTTGTTAGCAGCACACAGACTTCAGATCTCGGAGTAGTGATCACAGGCAGGCAGATACATTGCATTACAGAGACTGCCGTGCTTGGTGCTTCAGGGTGGCTTCTAAGGTCTTTGCAGGAAGGAAAAACCTTTGCTTTGATAAAGCCTTCTGATTCCAGTCATGCAGAAAGCTTGTTCACCTGGATTGACTGCTGCATGCTCAGGTGTTAAACTTGCCAGTGCAGGGAGAGCTGCATTCCCACGTACGAGCACATTAGATAATTCATCTGCCTTTAAAGTGATCTTGGCATTTATTTTGGAGACACATTTGATTATGTGAATACAGGTGTTCTTAATGCTGCAGTTCTTAGCTCTTCAAAATTCTCATTAGTGTGTGGATTGCAGAATTTGACCTTTTCCATTAAGAGATGAAAATTGTCCTGCTAGATCCTAATAGATATTTACGAAATCAGTCTGCATCCCAGTAAAGCCTGTTCTGTTTAAGAAGATGCAAATGACCCTCTAGCAGGTGGCTTAGTAATCCAGTGCTGCCAACATTTGCATACCTATTTTGGGCTAAGTTACTGCATCGTGACTGCTCTTGTCCTTGCGAGCAAGTTAGAGTTTTAAAGACGCTGCATAGAAACGTAAGACTTTGTTCTTAAATTGTGCCAGCCCAGTGGTTTATTAGCTTGAGCAAACACTTTAGCAACTTGTTCAGTTCTTTGGAACCCAAAAATGTGAGACTGAAATTGAGAGTTTTTCCAGAGAAAGCCATGGATAAAGCTTAAAGCTTCAAAATGAACTTTAGGCCCATATTTGTTATTAAATTTATGAGTGATATCCCAACCCACTGAAAGAGAAGGCAACTGCACTGTGTCTAGTTTGATAAAAGATGTATGTTCTTACATCTGCTTGGTGAGACAAAGTTAGTTTTGAACAATAAGAAAGGATTCAGAATAAGAATAATTTCAATTTCTGTCACTGCTTCTGTAATTGTTACCATAAGGCTGAATTAAAAAGTGGGAACTGCTTTGCCCAGGTGTTTAAATGAAAAAAATGTTAAGACTTCCAGTATTTTTTTCTGTGCTGGGATTATACAGAATCTCAGTTTGTTGATTTATTTTTCTGTTGCAAAATCCAGATATTGCCAGGTTTGCTGTGAAGAAAATAAAGTAGCAGTTTAACTGGGCCAAAAGAGCAACTTCAACCATTGCAACTGGACTGCCAAAGAGGGCAAAGTGAGGAGGCAAGCTTGCAGTGTGAAAAAAACATGTAAATTTTCTCATATTCTCTCACTTTTTTTTCCTAAAAATGTTTCTTTTGTTCTGTTTTTCCCCCATTCTTCCTGTTCAGACCTGCATAATTTAAACACTGCTGCAGACCAGGTTTTGTACTCAACAGGGTTATGAAGTCGTGATCAGGCAGTGGTTTTCAGGTTTATCAAAAAGCTTTTGGTGACTTTTCTCTTCAGATTATAAAGCTGTAGTCCACGACAATCCACTGGGTCCTGAGGTTTTTGCCAAAGTCCCAGACTATATTGCAACTCAACACAAGGAGGCTTGAGATCGTCTCCACATCTTTTCTACTTGCTATCAACATAAAGTCTCTAAACTGCAGGGCAGTTCTTACCCTTCCCATTGCTGCCATTTCTGGGTTCCAAATTAAATGGATAATTATGAGGGAACAGGACCATGAGGAGTAGTGATCACTGCAAGCTGCTCTCCATGGCATTACAGATTGCCCACTTGTTCAGGCAAGGATAAAGGGATTAGAGTCCTGCAAAGAGACATGGATTCTGCTCCCATTTGTCATCAAACCATCGCAGAGTTTTGGGAAAGTCACTCCACTCTCTGCCTTGCCCTCTTACTGCTTACAAAGTCGGAATGCTGGGCTCCATTTTCCTTTGGGGGTGAATTGAAAACCACGTACTTTGGTTTCTGTATGAGCATCCTGAATGAACAGATTTTCTGCTTTGCTTTGTGTGATGTGATGATCTTAAATAGTTCTGCTGACTAAGAAAAAAATGAAAAGAAGAAAGGAAGGTAAAGGTAGGTCATCCTTCACAGCAGCCTTCTCTACTGGAGTGTCTGCTCTCCAATGTCTATCTCCAGCACACTACAACTACCCATAAAAAAGATCCTGTCGGTGTAATTTGAAAATCTTCTTTGGAAACAACTGTAATACATGATGTTAATATGTGGGTAGCCCCAACCAGTCTCAGAATATTTTTATACTCTCAAAGTGGGTGTGCTTTGACTAGTTATAATGTACTTATGTAAAGGATTTGTCATCCAGGATGATTTGTTTGTGAAATGAGTATCTTCCAAGTCATTATTGAAATTATGGTCCTTTGCCATAAAGAATTTCTGTTGTCCCTTTCTTCTCTGGCCCATCCCCTGCTGAAACTTGAGTTTGACCTGTTCACCACTGAGATGATCTGTAGGACTCATGTCAAGCAGAGGATATGCAAGTGATTTAAGTACTTTATAAAGCAGCTGAATTTCTTTAGTAATTTCTAACAAAGTAGTTGAGGCAAAACCAGTATGTAGAATAATTTTAGCAAATAAGATAGTAAAGCTCAAAGTTAGGTTTCCAAAAGTGGTGGGAAGGTGGGCTTAGGCTATGGTTCTGTTGAAGAATTCTTCCTTTTATTAAACTCTTGAAAGAAATAGAGGTGGACTTGGGGAATCTCTTTTTGTCTTTTTTCTTGTGTTTTGCTGCAGCTTAAACAGGCAGAAAATACTTATGTCACCAGCACTTTCAGTACATTGGTCATGGTGCTAAAGAGCAACATATTTTTCATATTTCACCAAGTATCTTCTGCTGCGTACATGACCTTTTTTATTCTTCAAGCAACCACAAATAGAGAGTTTTTATGTTTGTTATAGTCTTTGGTTCCCAGGTTCCCACGTAAGTTTGTCAAGCATTCAAAAAAAGCCAGTTCATTGCTTAGGCATTCAGTGTATTTGATACCTGCTTCAGTTTCTCTCACTCATCTTTTCTGCTTTCACAGGTTTGAAGTCATCTCTTGCCCCCCAACCCTCCATTTTCTTTCTTTTTTCTTTTATTTTCTTTTTTCAACCCTAATGTGCATTTTATGACTTTGTCCTTTCTTTTGGCAAGTTAGTAGTAGCTGGATTTTGAAGCACTCTTGCTTGAGTGTTAATTGTCCTCCACAAATTAGCCAAGGTCACTGGTGTTTGAATCAATGCAATCTGCAGAAACAAGGACAGAGCCAGGAATAAAAATGAAAGCAAAATACTCTCTTGGCTTGATAATTGTCTAATATATAAGCAGGTGCAATATTTCTAGTATAAGTCAGTGGTGTGGCCTATTAGATATTGATTCAAGTGGAGGCTTAAAATATGTAAAGATTTGAATCTTCCTTTGAAAAATCACATTTTTCTTTGCTGTTCAAATACCTGCATCTCAAACGTATCTTGATTTATCCTATTTCTTGTTTGTAGTATAACTGCAAGACGAAGGCCAAGTCTTTGAGCTAGATTGTAGTGCTTTTGGTGCTGGTCAAAAAACCTTCTTGCTTCAAAAACCTTAAAATATATTCTCTTTAAAAGAAGTATAATGAATTATTGTTTGGTTTGGGGTTTTCTTTTCAATAAAATATAGTGTAAATGTTGAATAAACAACAGAAGTGCACCTGTAGTGAGTGCTGGGAGGTAAAAAAATCACATATGACAGGATGTGCTAGCCTTTCTGTATAAGCCTGCCACTCCAAGCAGATCCTTTGAGATCAATGCAACTCATAAGTACAGATCTGCTTATCTGAGTGCTAAACAGCACACTTTTCTCAGCAGATCTCTTCCTCATAAAAAGTATCCTGGTTTTGAAAGTAAATTTTTTGGAATAACATTTTATCAGAGTATTTTTTAAAGTGTTTGGATTATGTTAGAAAATAGCTGAAACTGCATAGTTTTTTCTATATATAGTAAGAGTCACTGTAATTTTGAGGCATGAGCAAACAGGAGAATTTATCCTAAGAAAGTTACAAAAAGCTGAAGGAAAGGAAATTTCAAATCAATGTCTTAGCTCAGTCCCAGCCACAAACAGAGAAAGCAAATGAGTATGTAAAAGCTACTATAAAATTCAATTAAATAAAATACATGTGAACATATGTGTTCATTAAGGGGATATTTATATACATTTATGATGTTATTGTTGTACATGCTTCAGTGATTATAGTATGAAACTGAAAGCTGTGTCTAAGCCTTTCAAAGGTCTAAGTGGCTTAGATCTTGTTTTCAGCAATAATTTTGGCACACGTGAGCCTTTATTTCCTTGAAAGTTAGTGGAGCCATGTAGTCCCAGGTCTACGGAGCTTTGACATTTGCAATGGGAATTTTTGTTTGTGCTTGTCTATGTGAATTTGAAAATGAATGAGCTACAAAAATGAATACAGTTGAAGAAGCAACACTAAAATGTCTTCCATCTGAGCATTTTTTTCTGCCTTGCTGCCTTCTCCAGGTATCAGTGGCATGAAGCAACTTGAACATAGCGTAGATCAGGAGGGTTCATCTCTAGGGTTCATCCCTTAAGCTGGAGGCAGATAAGATGCTGGCAGCCACATATCTGGAATCTGGTGGAAATGCTGTAGTTGTGTAACGATGATACCTTTGCTGGCACACTTTGTCCTTTATCGGGTCAAAGTGATTCAGGCAGTATTATGGAGGGACTGAGAGCCAGAGATGGTTTGTTTCTGCTCTGGTGGCTTTGCTGAGAGCTCCTCAAAGAACAGGTCTGTGGAAGAGGGCTGCCTGATGCTTCCTATTTCTTTTCCAAACTGTACTATACCCTGCTTGGAGTTCCCATTTACTTCCACGGAAGAGGTGTGAAAGGTATGTCCCGTACTTGACTTCTGTGAGAAATGTTAGACACAAGGTTTAGAAAATACAGGTACTGAGTTCCATAATAGATCATCCCCTAGTAACCAAGTTCATTTGGGAAAAAGAGCATGGAAACCCTGCTCAGGAATATCTAATACTGCATGATTTGCTCTGCAAAGTGCACCTAGTCAGTGGCAATATGCTTTTTGTGGGAGGGGAGCCAGGCCTGGGAGGCCATGCTAAAGGCCCATCCTCTGGAGAAGCCAGTCACAAATATTCCCAGTGTGAAAGGCCTGTGGCCCCACAGTTTACCAGGACAGACCAGGGCTGGGTTGGCATAAATGCAGTGTGAAATCCCAGCATGCTGTGCCCACAGCACAGCTGAGAGGATTACTGCGATGTGCCTCCTCCCCAGTTCTGCAGACAGGGTTGTAGCAGTGACACAGGTTAGATGGTTCAGGCACTCGTCTGCCTGGTGACTTGGGAGTACAGGGCTGCTCTACCACTGCAGCACTGATCATGACATCAGTCTAAATGAGATTTTGGTGCAGTGCGTGCCACATTCTGTCTCTCCCATATGGTGTAAGAAGCCCACACGATGCCTTCTGAACAGTATCAGGCTTGCCAATGTGATGTGTTTAGCAGGAGCTTGATTTCCCACCAGCTACTCTTTGCTTTAGGCACAGTGTAACTGAGAATGGATCAAACCCAACTGTGCATGCAGGAGGGACAGGCATTGCTGCCTTGCTCATCAAGTCCACATCAACTGATTCAAAAATAACTATCTATGAGGTGCTGTAACACAGCCTTCTAACTTCACTGTTGTCTTTCTGCCAAATTTCAACTTCCTGTACTGAACTTTCACAATCATCTCAAGAGTTGGTGGGGAAACCTGCCTTTGTCACTAATTTTTGCTAAGGAAAGCATCTGAACCTGGGTATCTCCTGATCAACTTCAGTCAGAGAAAGAGCATGGAAGATTCTAGATCTTGAAAGCTGAAGGTCTGACAAAGTTGCAAGCAACTGAAAAGAGTATATATGATGGAAAATATTAGCCTGGGGTAACAATGGATGGAGCGGTATGATGATTATGATTCTAAGTGACGAAACAGAAAGGAAAACTACATTCCAAGGGATTTAAGAGGATTTTTAAAAAAAAACCTGGGCTAGATTGTCTTCTTCCATGTTAAAACCCACAGAAGGGGATTTCTGCTTGGAAACTGCTACACACTGATCTGCAGACCTGTCCCAGACTCATCCCTGAGGGACAATCTCTTTTTCTGCTCTCCAGAGTGGGCAGATTTTCCATTCCAAGTAGGCACACAGATGCCTCAGCTATCTTGTTTCAGGCCCTGGCCTAAAGATCTTTCTTAGCCCTCACCTTACCTCTACCCCCAGTTAGCCTATTTTCTTTGGAAGCACCCTTGCAGCTGTCCTGGTTTGTTGGGAGCAGTCTCTGGAATGGAAAAGGGAGAGGTGGAAACTATGCAGCCTTTGGCCCCTGGCTGCACAGGTTATACAGAGAGGGAAAGGAACAGCAGAGACGGGTAAAAATCAGATTTGGCTGGAAGGGAAGGATCTGCACAGAGTGAAGAATGCTAGTACCTGGCTGCTGGCTTGCAGCTTTCTTAAAGTATTAAAACTCTCCTTCTGAGTTTGCTAAAAATGTAAATAAAACAGCACTATGCTATATGAACACTTTTTTAATGATGTAATATTTTTACTATAACTTTTGGCAGCATGTGCCAAGAAGCAGAGATTTTCTCTGAAACGTAGGACCTCAGAAGAAAGTCTGTTTGTCCCAAAGTGGCAGGTTTTTTCTTGACCTTTCACAGATGTTTCATGAATTTGTCATCCTGAGCTACAGAGTTGCTTTTGTTAGGATGTAGAAATAGCTCTGTACTTGCAGAGCTGTTGGTGACATGACTCATGGTCCCACTGAAGACTTGGACTAGTGCAATAGCTGGATAGAGGGAGGGATTTTTTTTTTTTTTCCGTCTGTTGTGGTAACAAAGGAGAAAAATTGCACTACCTTTTGATTTTTCCTCCTCCAACCAGTGGTTAAAGTCCGAAATAAATTCATAAGAAAAATGAGTGATGATCTGTAGTAAGGATTTATTACTTTACCAGTTACTTGAATTTCTCCCTTAAGATTGCACAAAGGGCAATTGGAGGTGTTTTCCTCATTCATAGAGCAGGGTGTAGGCAAAACCAGGTACCAAAGAGCGAAGCTCAAAACAAATTATGGCACAGTGAAAGAATCTGCCTTCAGTCACGGGGGAGTCCTTACAAAATCATTCGGTTTATCAAGAAAGCATAGTCTGGGATTTATTATCTAACAAATGTTTATTGTTTTTAATATCCAGTGAGTGTTTTTCAGATTCATGTCCTAGAAAATGAGGCAAACATTCCTTCAAGCGCTTGCTGGAACTGTCTGTGGACATCATGGAGCCACCATGTCTTATCCTCTCCTGAGTGACAGCAGGCACCTTTAAGACAGCCAGCTGAGATTCTTAGTGCCTCCATTGGCTGTCCAGGTTGCAGGACACAAACAAAGAGCAGGTCAAGCCACTCTTCTGTTGGAAGAAGAAACCTAGCTGAGGACAGAGAGCTGAGTACGAGGGAGTGGAAGGACATCTTTGGACCAAACCCAGCTCTGTTCCTGAAGGCCACTGCAGATGCAGTGACAGCAAGTACAGCAAGGCAGAGACAAGGTTCCCCCCAGAGAAAAAGTTACCCCATCCTTGCTGTGACAGACACAGCTATAGTCCTACCTGGGATCAAGGCAGCTCTGATGCTGACAGCTCTCACCACCTTCCCAGCTGCATCCTTTTATGTCACCTCTGTGTCCCTGCTGGCTCCCTCTTTTCTCTCAGCCTGCATTTTGGTGAGGGATGAGGATATGGCAGTGTTTGCACCCTCAGGATGAGTGATAGGCCTACAGCAACAGGCCTAAGAAATCCTCCCGTAGCTGCTCTGCATTTTTGTTGGTTTGAGCTAGGATGGTGTTTTAACTAGATGATGCTCCCAAAAAGAAGAAAGAGGTTCTCTTTTGCATCTAGAATTGCATATAGAGAGAAGTGAATTATCCTGGAGTTGATTGACTCTAAGTGGGGGCAACACTCCCTGAGGACCCCTGCAGCAGTGATGCACATGGCAGGAGAAGCTTGGCTCGGCCCTCACAGTTCTGGCCAAGTTTGCGAGATTGTCGTCAGAAGTTGTGCCTGATGCCAGGACAGGCAACATCAGATGCAGCCTGTACAAGTCCACAGGGAGACTCTTAGCCTCCTGCCCCATGGTGTTTTTTGCAGACAGACATTTCTCAGGTTCTTGGTTCCTGGGAGGACAAAAGGAAAAGCAGTGAGACAGGGGTGTGAAATCAAATGAGATGAGAGGTGATGTTTGTGATTATGGGGGGAAACCTCTAAAAGTCTGGATTACAACGTATAAATCTTGTCACTTACATCCTTCTTTTTTATTAATGCAACTTGCAAATTCAACACTCGATTAACAACCAGTGCAACAGAGCAGGAACTGAGCTTCAAAACAACACATGTGTTGTAAATATTCTGCTACTCCCAGGAGCAGGAGTGAGGGGAAGGGGCTGTTCCACAAAGAGAGTGGCAGTGCCCAAAGCACAGCTGTGAGCATGGAGGGTCTGCTCTGGGGTGTTCCAGAACACATCCTCTCCATGGCACCTTGGAGATGTACTACGTGTTGCTCTCGATATTTGCTTTCAATTCCAGATAGAAAGGCTGGCCTGTAAGAGTGTGTTTTCATCACTTGCCCCATTTCTTAGTGTCAGGACTTGACCAGGGCATCTCTGGGTGTCACACAGAGGAGAGAGTGGGGTGACACAGATGTGCAAGACAAGTGGTGTCACTGCAGCAATGAGCTGAAGGGGTCACTGGCCCCTCCCAGGAAATCTGTGCCTGGTTACCTGCTCAAGGATGGCCAATACACCAATTCACATGGATATTATAGACATTCATCACCACCACTGCTGTTTAATGCCCCAGGCACTAGCTCAGCTCCTCACTGCCAGAATTAAGGGTGGCCTATAACGCTCTCTGTCTCCACAGCCACTAACAATGATCCACCAATTTTCAACTGCCCAAAATTTATGTGATATGGATGGTGGCCTGTTGGTTGTCTTTGGTAGCAAAACACATTGTGTATTTTACAGTTAATTTACAGTCTCCAAGGTAACTAATGCTGATTTATGTCCTTCCACTGTGAAATCCTAGTCTTCCGGTGTCAAAATGGCATGTCTGCTCCCAGAATGCTAATAGGACCAGACATAAGCACAGTCAACTTGCCACAATGCATATCTCCCACTTGCCTCTACAATATCCCTACAGGGCAAGAAATAAAGCCTATTCATAGCCTGCCCCTAAAACCTTTTAAATCCTTCCTAACAGAGGCAGTGCGACAAGAAAAGTGTGATGGGTGTAGGAACAGCATCAACAGCTGTCGGAGTCTGAGTTGTAGAGTCCAACCTCTCCAATATGACTAGCCAGCAGAAATCAGAGGTGTCAAGCCTGGTGGCCTTTTTGGGACAAAGTTTCTTGAGGGCAGGATCAACCCTATTCGTCCCTGCTGCCCATAAGGACTTCTCACTCTGTTCTTGGAGCCACTCGTGAAGAGATACACCAGATGACCGAGGCTCCCAGTCTGGGGAACTTGTAGGGGGAGGGGGTGTCTCTGGGACCATTTTTATTTCTTTGCTGTGCTACTTTCCCTATGCAGCACAGCCATGAGCCTTCAGGCAGCACTGTGCTTGAAAGAATTTTTAATCCAGCCCAGCTAATACAAATCTCTGGGCTTTCCCCCTGGCTGTGTATTGCTGTGTGAATAGAGGGTTAATAAAACAGAAAAACATCAAACAAGCCATAGGAACTGCCGTGGTAGGTCAGACGAAAGTCTTTCTCTTGTAAGCAAAGCAAAGATACCGAGAGGCATTTCTCGGGTATGTGCTCCCAGCTTCCTGGCCACCAGCTGCTCAGGGACGTTCTGTTCCATCACACTCCAGTCCTCACCTCCTGGCACTGCTTTGGTTGCACATAACATTGCCATTACAGCGACTCCTGGGACTGCAAGAATGGATGGACGCTTTGCTGTGTTTATCAGCAGAAAGACAGTTGAAGGCAGTTTTGGTTGTGAGCTTGGCATGCAGGTTTTATTCCCTGCAACAGGGAAAAGATGGCAACAGTCAGAGTTTAGCAGAAAAATAGAATAGTCATGGGGAAAGAAACAGAAAACATTGTATCTGATTAATTTTGCATCTGTTCTTACTTATGGACTATGCTCTTGTGTTGACTGGTTACCTCAGATTCAACATTCAAATGTAACGCGTGAATTATTTTTAACTCCAGCCTGCTAAATATCAACTATCTGCTGCTCAGACTGCCTTAGCAGATAAGTTGCCAGGCTGAACTGAATTCATTAACCAGCAACAGTAAAAACATTTGCAGGACAGGAATCATCATCAGAGGAGGGAATTAAGACATCCGAAAGTGCAAGCAAATGCACTCTGACATTTCCCCAGTAGAAAAATTAGGCAACAGGACTATGAACTCCCACACCAATCTGTGTCCCCTCAGCTTGGCCTCCCTCACTGTAAACTGGAAGAAGCCTCCACCCGAGAAGGCCGAAAACATTTGCTGCACAACAGAAGCATTTCCCTGCGCATCCACCCGCCTCCATTTTCCCAGTTGCTGGGCTTATATGAAAGAGTTGTCAGTGAAGCAGCTCCCTCTAAGGTGGTCTCTGCCCATCACTATGACTTTATTGACAAAGTATCTGTGTGTCCTACATGCCCAGACATTTTGGTGAAGGTCACATGGTGAGTGGGGCTCCAAGTCACTGAGTCTCTTGCCTGAGTACATCCTTAACGCTCAAGTGCATCCCTGAAGTCAAAATAGAGTCCTAGAGACTCATAGCCTAAATGTTCTGTAACGTGCTTTTTAATTAGATGGTAAAGAAAACTAAATGATCGCTTCCTTCTCACTCATATGGTTCTTCTTAGAGCCACCTTTTTTCTAGTATCCTATTCCTTCTCCTCCTCTTCCTTTAAAACAAAGAAATTTCCCTCATTCTGCTCCCTACGCCATTTCCAGGAGTGCTGCCTGCTTCCAGAAAGCAGTACCAGCCCTCTATTCCTGTATTTCAGACTTGAGAGATGGACTAGCTTAGTGGGACCTTTATAACGGATTTTTTTTCCAGTACAAAGAGCAGCTTGAGCTGTTCCTTGTACTTACTGCTGCCAGTGGGCTTTACAAGGCCCCCAAGAGGTGTGATAGCAGATCAGGGCACCTCAAGGAGACAGTGGTTTCATTTGCATCTTGCTACAAAAGTGATGGTACCAATTCTGAGTCACTTCCTTTGTCCACCCTGCCATCTCAGCTGTGTGTCACAGGGACGTTATTAAGGGTTCTGCCAATTACACCGAGAGTTGCCTAAATTTGCTTGTCTTAGGGCAAAAGTACTGCTGAAGACCCTAGGAGAGAAATACGTTTCTTAGTTACCTCAGGTGGGCCCGATGGTATTGTTGATGTTTTTCTCAAAATGAGATTTGTTTAAAACTGAATGGTCTAAGATCTAGGACCTAAAGTCCCTGGGGGAATCCATTCCTGCAATCATTGAGAAAGCTGGCCAGAATTAAAAAATAGGAGTGAGACTGTGCATATAAATGTACGAAAAAGAGGGACAGGTGGAAAAACAATATATAAACTGCTCTTGTTAAAAGCCAGAATTTCTCTTTCCCTGAGAAAACCTTAAGAGGGGTAGGAGACGTGCTTGGGCTCAGCCTCGCACAGATGTGGCACAGTGTGGCCTTTGTCACAGCTGGGAGCAGGGCAGGATGACAGCACTGTCCTTGCACTTCTGCAAGGATTCTGCTCTGTACAGCTGGGCAGGAGGAAAATTTCACCAAATGATGAGTTACAGGCCTCTGTCTGGCCAGAGGTGTCACTCCTGACTTGGCTACTTGGATCTTTCAGTCCAAAAGCAGACTGAAAGATGTTCAGATCTGTGAGTGGAGTGGTTCAGGCTTCCTGTGGGTAAGAAGTAAGGTCTTGAAAAGGTTTTTACATAGAAGCAGTTGCTCTGATGAAGTCTCAGTCCACCACCAGTTCTTCTTCTGGTTTGAATTGACAAGATCCTGAATTTCAGCTGGTCAGCTGAAAAGGGATAAATCCAGTCACACTGTTGCAGCTGAAGGTTACATCATGTGAAGACAGGAGGGAGCAGCAGAATCAAACCTCATTTGTTTTTTTTCACTATCTTGAAATACACTATTAGAGACTTGGATGATGATGTGGTCTCCATGTACAACTTCAGAAACTGCTATAATACACTGCTGTAACCTCTTCTACTCCCCAATCTGCACATCTTGTCCTCTTTAAACAGAAATATTCCTCTACTGCAGGATTTTTTGACAGGTTTTCACTGCTAATAGGTCAGAAGTTAAGGAAACTTGGTTAAGTGCTTGTATTTTACATAGGCTGCCTGTTCCTACTAAAAAATTAATTGATTTGTACATAATAAAACATATGGAAATAAATAAGGATGAGATGGTGCTGGGAAATTCTTTAAGCCCGGAAAATAAATTATCCATTCCATTTCCAAGGAATCTATATGAAGATACAGATCCAGTCTTTTCTGGAGGCAAAGTGGTAATGTGCAGGGTTCATTCAAAATGAAAGCAGCTAACTTGCCAAAAGCTGTTGATTAGCCAAAATTTTATGCTTGGAAATTTACATCATTTCTTAATCCTGTTGCATAAAAATATGCTGCCATACGTAAGTGTTTAACATCACATTTGTAGGAATTTGATCCAGTTTAACACACAGTAAATTAGTTACGTGAACGTTGCTTGCTTTATGCTACTCTGTCTGTTCCTAATACTCCGCCTGTCTGACATTCCACTCTGCCCACATGTTCCATCCCTGATGTACAAAAATATAAATTCAAGATGAGAAGATTAGGACCACCCTGGATTTTCTGCATTCCTTTTTTTTTTTTTTTTAACAAAAATCTTGTATTTTGGCTTCCATATAAGTTAATAAAAAATGAAAGATGGTAAGAATTCATTTGCAGGGGATATGGACCTGTATGGATTTGCAGCATACATCTCTATGTTTCTGTGGAGTTACAAGGCTCTTGTCATGTTTCCAGGATCAGTTCAAAGAGAAGAGCAACGAGTTTGTTTTCAACACAGAAATCCTATCAGTGAGAAGTAGAAAAAAGTTTCCCAGGTGATCAAAGTACATTTTGAACCGGCTGACTTAGGGAGCTAATATTAATTTGGAGGGGATTTGGGTCAGATATGAAAGGATTTAATCTCCACGTAGTTAATCCTCCCAGGAGCTAATTTAAATGGAGACTGATCTGTCAATTACAGCACTGGTTCACTAAACAGTAGAACTTCTGAATTACTGAGGTTTAATTTAGCTTGAAAATTTGTTAAAGTACTCTGTTACTAGTTCAAATGAAATGGAATCAAATGACTGAATTGAGAAAGAAGTCTGATATTTTTTTTCCACACTGAGGATGGATTCCTTTGACTTAAATTGTATTTGGGGAGCTTGTTCAAGGATGGATCTTGGTGATTTTTTATATTTTTTGGTCAAAAATGTAGATTCAAGGCAAAGAAAATTATCTTTGAACTTGTCTGTTTATAGATGCAGGTTTTTAAGCTGGCAGAAAAAGAAATCTAGATGTTTAGTGTCAGCATTTTCTCCTAAAATCCATTTGTTCTTTTGAAACAAAGTTTAGCTTTTATACCTGAGGAACATTTTGAAGAGCCTACCACTTCCTGTACTCCCAAAATGAAACATACCATGTCATGCTGACCAAAACAGGCTGTTTGACTAACAACACCACATTTGGCTATTAATTTCTGTGTCAAAACTTGATGCATTTCATTTCAGGTTACTCTAGAACAGCACCTTTGACTTGAAGGTTCCCATATCCCAAGTGTCTGTTATTTGTGCAACTCTTCCCAGGGACCCTGGCCTCTGAGAAGAGACCTTGGTAGGAGCTGGCCTGTGGAATCAGCCTGAACGATTGGAGAAAACATTCCATTCTGAAAAATGTCCTCCTTATGTCTAAATTTAGTTAAAACTCATGTCTTTTGAATCTTGTTCCACACAACAAATGTTTTGCCAGGCTCCATAGTGATAATGTAGCAGTGTTTTAATAGCATTAGAGAAGACAATGACATAGGCAGCTGCCTTAAATTGCCAGAAGTTTTGCACTCTCTAACAAATACAGCTCAGTCTTGGCTGATTAAATGTGGAAGTAATTTATCCAAATGAAATGCTAGGCCTTTTGCCAAGGTTTTTATGTGTGGGTGTGCTGGATTGGTCAAGAGTATAAGGCACACTAAGATGGGAATCTTTGCTACGTTTGGGATAATGTTTCATGTTTCTGACCACTGCTTGTCCCCCCAGATTGCTGCCACTCAGCATACGGACATTTTCAAAAGAGAAGAGTTGGGCACAGGGTTGCTTCGTAAATTCACTGGTGTATTCAGTCTTCTGAGTTCTTACTGTCTTCTGCTTCTGCTCCACGCTTTGTAGAATGCATTTTCACTGAAAAAAACCCCTGGCTGCCACACTTCATTTCTCCTTGGTCAGCTTCCCATTGGGCATTTATCAAATTCCCCTTCAAAGCACTGTTAAAGTTCCTGTTGATTTCAGTAAGCACGGGAGCAGATTTTTGTGCTGTACTACCCTGTTCGTTTTGTGGTGGCAGGTTAGTCTGGGGCCTTGCACTTTTCTGTCTCTGAAGAACTTTGAAAGACGCCTGCCCCTCTCTCTGTGCCTGTTCTCCCCATTCCTCCCTGGGCCCCTTTGGCACAGAAAGGTCTCAGAAATGTACCCAAAGCATTGCTCAGTGACGGGGGCATTTTCTCCCCTATCTTTCTGGATGTGCAGCAGAGAAGGGACTGGAGCACACGAGGGACACTGAGCTCTGCGGGAAGAAATCACTGGAGGAATCAGGAAAATTTTTGCTTGCTAATATGAAACGGCAGCCTAGCGTGACAGGCCAGAAGAGCAATGAGCTACCTTAGGATCCCAGTGAATAAGATACCAGGGAAAGCTAATGAAATTTTGTCTCCAACCTGGGATAGCTACTCTCCACTCAACTGGTGAGAGCTACACTATGGGATGAGGGCACAACATCTCTTCTCTGCCAAACTGGGGCAAACCTGATCACTGCTCATCACCTTGCAGGGCAGTGCTCACCTTGGCACACAACATGCCTCTCCTAGGGGCCATCAAGAGTTTGACAGGAAGAGCAGGAATTACTCAAATTTGTTCTTTGTGTCCCTCAGCTGATTCTACCCTTCTAGCCAAGTGTGCAAGAACATGAAATTTGCTATGTCAGTCCTTCTTTTTACCTCTTTCTGCTCCACATTTATTTATCTTTCCTGAAGTTTAATGCACTGTAGCAGGTTTAATAACACATGACAGTAAAGATTCAGGCTTGCATATGTTACAATTCATTGCTGTTACTTAGCACTAGAAACTTCCTTTGGCTTCCAGACAGATAAAGGACAGACCTGCTCCAGAGCCAAAGATGCTATTCTGTATTATTCAGTTATTTTGTAACCTTTTTTGCTATGAACAATTGCTGAAAATAGCACTGCTGGTAAAATAAAAAAAAAAAAGCCCTTCACATTTACATCAACATAAAACACCTCTAATAAGAGACTTTGTTATACAGGAATAAACAAAGTTGGTTTTCTTTATTTTGTTCCTTTTTCTGCAAGAGATTTTAGATAATTTGGGGACGGAGGTTAAGAAAAGCTTGGAACATTACTTTCCCTTTAATCTTTAGATCGCTCAGCTAACTCTACATTTTGTTTTCATGCTGAAAGGGAAAAAATATTTTCCTGGCAGGTTGAGAATGATTTTTCCATTAATCTTTCCTTTTGGAGCCAAGATACATTTTTTCACAGAGATCTAATGTGACATAATACTGTACCTGGAATTTCACACTAAAGAGAGTAGAAAAACATTCTCAATTCTCACCACAGCAAGCACTCGCAACTGGGCTCCAAACCCTCCAGCAAATCCAAGAAGCCAAAAGAGCAATTTAAAAAGGGGACAGGAAGGGAATATGGGGCATAGTCATTTCCCATGCGGAATGAAATGTCGTGCTACTCATTAAGGCCTTTCAAAGATATTCTGATAGAATATAGTATGTAGTGGCACAGGCCAACAATTATCTTGCTTGAAAGTTATCTCAGCAATTTGAAATCCTATTAATTTAAAAAAAAAAGGCACATCAGGGCAGAATCTCAAAGTGTAAATGTGAGGAGTAATAGAAATGTTTCAGATTAATGCAAGTCAAAGCAGAACAGAAACTGTTTCTGCAATTAAATACATATGTACATGATCTTGGGTTTATGGAAGTTGATCGAATCCACCCATCTGCCTATTTTTGGCTTATCGATGTTTTCTTTCAACATTTAAAGTGTTTTCTTCAAAGCTCAGAGCTGGAGCATTTCCAGGCAGTTTAATTGTCCAGATGTGGAGTGGATTTCTTAAGTACTTGCAGTATAGGGAAGACATGAAGGCTTTTGCTTGGAAGCCAATGAAAAGAAGTAATATATTTTCAAATTCTGACTTGGTTTTTAAAAATGACTTGCTGGAATTGGTCTTGAAAAATTCACAGGCCTCAGAAGACAAGCATGACTGTCTTGATATATGTCTCATTGTGGATCTGTGCTGAATTTATCTCTGGGTGCCCATGCATTCACAAGACACAGCCATTCTAACTTTGTTTTGTACCCATGGTAAGGCCCATTTAACTATTCAAAGGACTTTCATAAGAGTACTAGATGGCTGTGCTTCTCCTTCAGTCTGCTAGAGCTCTCTATTGTGTTTCTTGGTACTAAAAATCCCCAAACAATTCTAAAGTACAGAAGACAAATTCAACAAAGGAGGTTCTATCAGATATTTTTCCAACATGAGGAGACTTCTTGGTTGCAGTGCTTACCTGAAGTGCAGTTGCCCAAGCTCTGCTGTGTTCTCCATGGCTGTCAAGTTTGTTGTCTCCCAAAAGCAAGATGTAGTGCATTTCACGCTCTCATGGCACATTGTGACTGTGGTATCCCTGCAGTATCACAGCCATCTAGGAAGGGACCAGGAAAGGCAGGCATTTCTTATCCTTTTGACACTGCTCTGGTGGCATCCATCCTACTAGCAAGATTTAATTTGTGGAGAGCAATATTGACCGAAATGACATTCCAAAAATCTTCTAATCATTGGGTCTGATTTTTTTTGATTGGTTTGAATTTTCAACATTACATGGTTCAGCTACCAAGGAAAGACTAGACAGCCCTAAAAGTCAATCTCTTCCATTTAGCCCTGACACATGCATAGTATCTGTTCAATGTGCCATCATGCACTGCTTCATTCAATGCTTCATTTAGTACATTTTCAGGCCCTAGGGCAATACTGGCCTTGATGTAGAGTGAACACTCTCAAATTCTATTTCTGCCTGTATATAGCATACTTGAGCTTGGCCTGACACTTCTAGTGACTGTAGCAAATTTCCAGGGGTTTAGATCACTGAGGCAGCCAGGAGGGTGCTGGTAAATTCCTGATGTGTTGGCACCTTGCTTACACAGGGCTGGCATGAAATGGCTTAGTCATGTCACAGCTACCAAACGAGGAACCTGGAAGAGTGGTCACATGGGAGATTATCCTAATGAAATTTTTTGAGCTAGTCAGCCTTTACTGTGCTGTGGAAATACAGAAATTATCAGTTTGTGCTCCACTGCCACCTGCACAGGCCGCATTTTATAGGGAAGGTGTAGAGGAAAAGCTGTGAGCCGTAACAGCAGCTCTTCTTTCAAAATCCCCACCGCTGGCTGAGTTGTTTCACGGCAAGCAGTCATTGCTGTTGTGTGCTGTGCCTTGGCATGAAGATAGCCCACGGAGAATATGAACTGAGTCATACTCTTCATCTTATGCTGAAGTCCTTCATGCTGCTTCCTTCTCCTGAGAAACTCATGCTCACAGCAGGGAAACTGCTGGAAATGCTCCATCTGTATCACCCAAGCCAGAGCCCCACTAAGCTCCTCCACCCACCCCAGCTGAGAGAAGCAGCCACTTCCCACATATGAGTAATGAAAATGTTTTTCTTACATTAGACATTCTAACAAATCTCGGCCCCTTTGCTGTATGTTCTGGGCTCCATGTAGGCTTACTGTGCTTTATTTGTGTGACTTTCTGCCAAGCTGTTTCTGAGAATTGGAAGTGTAAAAACAAATAGGAAAGTTATATGTGAGAGAAAACCTACTGCTGTGGTTGAAATCAGTTCCCAAATCTGTGGCTGGCTAAGCCTCACCCTGATGTTATTGTGTGGTTATGGATATTGGATGTTCTCTTTGCTGGAATGAGGGATGCCAAAATGCACCCGTTCTGAAGATCTGCTAAGGGAAAAAACAACTGTGTACCACTGCTGAGTGCAAAAGTCAAAACAGGGAACCTCTTTTTGACAAATCCATCAGGCTCCATCAGTGTTATAGTAGGTAAGAAAAGGCTGGGAAACGTGTGTAACACTGAAGCCCAAAATAGGGCCATTAACACAGAGAAATAGTAGAAAGTCAGACAAATATACCTCGGCACTCATTTTTCCTTTCCCCTTCCTTAAACCTCTCCTCTCCTTAAACCTTGCAATTTTCCTTTTTCCTTTTAGCTTTTTATCTCTTTCAGGCTGATTTTATTTCCTGTCTGGGAAGAAGGCAAGTGATTTTGCTTGGTTCACTGAAAGAGTTGGTGCTCTGCTGGGAGTGATCAGGGAACAGGCTTTGCAACATGCATGCATTTCTAAGTGTTATGATAAAGTCAATTATAAGTCCTTTGGTTTTGTAAGGGTTTTTTAGCTAAGCTATGAAACACAGTTTGTGTCTATTTAGGGTCCTTAAAAGTCTTTTGTCACGACCCAAATGTCCCTATGATCAAATGTCAATACTTATTTTCCAGGATGTCATTTTAAACCATTGCATACAGCTAATATGAGAGTGTTATAAGATACTTTTGACTTTAGAAATGCCACCATTGCAGTGGCAGGTGAAAAATACCTAGTACATCCAATATTTCTGTTTAAAAACTAGTGCCGTGCCACCCTTGTCTGCATTAGCAACCCTCCAGCAAACGCACTTGTGTGGTAGGGAGATGTAGTGGCCAGCAACAGGCACATTTGAAATGAAGGACTTTTCCTCCTATTTGCATTTCTTCATCAGCCCAGATTCATAAAGGGGCTTTGGGACCATTCACTGCCTTTACTACCTGCCTTCCTTTCCATAGTATATCTGATCTGATCCCCTTTTTATCCATCCGTGTTGACTGGCACCTCAGTACCTGTGCCCTGCCCGACAAGTCTGTGAATTCCCTGTGACAATAAGCTCAATTTATCCAGCTGTGACAAACTGATTTCATCCTCAGGAACTGAGCGTCGTCTCCTCACACCCCTGAATGAGCTCCATGCAGGTCTTGAGTGCTGCAGACTTAGCCCATCTTCCCTCTCCCTCTGCAGGACCAAGAGGCTGAAACACCTCTTGCAGTTCTGTGCCTGTCTTTCCCAGGGCTGAGGGACACCCATCAGGATCCTTGCACAGGGCACAGGGATTCTGTGTTGTCTTACTTTCTCTAGCAGCAGAGATACATGCCTTAGGACCATTTCCACAACTGAATCCCTCCCTGTGTTGTAAGTGCTTTTGAAACAACATCCTTCTGCCCAGTGTGCATGCCCACCAGTTTGGCCATCCGTGTTTCCTCTTCTTCCTTCCCTCTTTCTAGATCTGACCATGCCACTTGGCAGCTCCTATACCTTTATCCTTATGACACGAATTAATTCTGATAATTGCTATGGGGAAATATAGGCAGTGAACTATTAATTTCACTAACTAGCAGTGCATAATTTCTTTGCTCTGTTCAATTTATCTAGTTGATGCAATCTGCTTTGGCTCTGCCTATCCACAACAACAGCAACAGCCTTAGTGCTCAGGTGGCTTGCACTGCCCTTGCTTCATAGCCACTGTTACTAGCAGGTGTGGTTCTTTTAGTGTTTGCTGACATGACACTTCACTGTAGCAAGATGCATTTGTTTCTTCCAAAGTTCACAAGCGTGTTTTGAAATCATGCATGTAAAGTTTTTAGTCAACATTAATACTCTCATTGTATGGGAAGCCAGGCCAGCAAGACTGCAGGGGAAATATGGGAAGTCTTGATTGAATAAAATCAGGCTGGAATTTTGGTGTAGGGACCTCAGTTATTCAAATTATCTCAGAGTTTGGGAAGAAAATGAAGACCAGTGCAATTGGTCTGTTGCTTGTTTGCTTGGGTTTTTTAAATCTGCCTTATTTTTTTTAGTAAAATGTTGTGCCATTGTTGCCAGAATGGCATATTTGGAGGAGTTGATGCACTAAAGGGTTATTTTGGGTAAGATGACCCTCCAAGAAACCCTTCTGCATTTGAATTCACAGAATCACCACAGAGATGAGAACTTCTACAGTTTCTTACCCCAAAGGCTTCTCAAACTTTGAGGCTGGTCATCACCTCAGCCACTAATTGAGCTAGATACACAATGTACACGAGTGCAGACACACACACATTCAAGTGTGCAGAGGTATTTTGGAATATGTGATCCAATGCCTATGACTTGGCCCTCGCATCTCCTTGTGTATCCTTAGCAGCAGTTCAGCTAATGGATTGTGCCATGCTGGGAGACTCAAAACAGCCTTTTCAGCTCCTGTCATCTAACAAGTTGCCTAGACCTCCAAATTTGCCATGCCTTCAGGAACATGGTTTAACTTCAGAAGGAGAACCCTGAGATCCTGGGTTTCTTTGTTGTTCCAGGAAAAGCCATTCGCCAGGGTCCCTTTTCTTTCAGTTCTGCCTAAAATTAGGCTTTCAGTTTAGGGGCAAATCAATTTAGGGACTTTCAGTTTAGGCTTTTCAATTTAGGGACAAATGCATATCTACTGTTACATCTGCAGTGTCTTCGGCTGGTTTCCCAAACAAACTTCAGAGCAGGGATGGCTTTATTTAGGCACATGCCACCTGTGCCCCTGCTCAACACTTGTGTCCGAAGGAGGCCACTTCTTTGATGTGCCACTCCAGGACAGTGCCGGCACCGTGTTCTCTGTGTTCATGACTCCCCAAACTTCCAGGCATGTGCTGTATTGCAAATCCGGGTGTACCACAATGTGCAGTGGATGTGATCACGTGGTAAATCCTGCATTTGCTATAGCGAGCCTCGCTCCTGAGGTAACCTGCAAGGCTGTTGCATTTTCCAGACTATCTGCTTACAAATCATATGCAGCTTGGTATCATGACAAGACTATTCAGCAGGCAGTTAAAAGATCTGTGTGCTGGTCCATATGAAGGCCAAGTGACTTTCAAAGCAACCTCTTTTCTAGGCTTTGCATATAACCCAGGGGGAGGCTAATATTTGTAGTCTTCAGCCTTCTTAAAAGGCTTCCTCATCCTTTGTTTCATGAATTTAAGCCCTTGTCATGAGTTTTTCCCAGGCTGAGTGCTTCCTAATACCCCGCATGCCTGGCTCTCAACCCCAATATTAGCCAGTTCCAGTGGCTTCTGCTCTCTTTAGGTGGATCAGCTCCCACGTTTCCTATACAAAATTACAACAATACTATATCTTTTTCTCGATCGGAACTTACTTCCAGAGCCCCTTATATGCCAGCTTGGATTTGATTGAATGTAGCTGGATGTGTCATTTGCTCATACTTATTAATCCCAGGGGAATACCAGCTGATACACGTTCAAAGGGCCATGGACGTCACTCCAAAAGAGTGAGAGTTAGGCACGAGACATCTCTGTGGGTCTGGACCATTAAGGGTGTAATGCAGAGTTAATAGTGGGAAAAACTTACAGCCCCTTCTTGAAGATATGAGCTCTGTTGCCAGAGAGGTTCATTCACCTCACAGCCATTTAGGAGACATATTTAATGCTACATTTTAGTGCATGAGAGGATTTAGGGTCTCCCCAGTATTGGGGAGCCAGGGGTACCGGGGCAGTCCCCGGTGCTGGTCCTGGCAGCCCCTGCGCAGCCGGACAGACGCCGTTCTGCTGCTCCCCTCTGCTGTTCAGCGTGGAAACAACAGGCTCCCGGCCGGGCTTCCTCCCCTAACTCCAGAATATTTTCCTTTTAGCTGTTTTTCTTCTTTCTTTGGCCAGGTGTGGGAAGGGTTTGGGAGGGGAAGAGAGCCGAGCTGACACTGGATGTGTTTATTGTGCTTGGCAGCTGGCTGCAAATGCAAAAGGAAGTAATGCTGATTTCCTACGCACTGTAATTCTCCTTTCTGACCTTTTTTATAGATACAGAAGAAGAACGATTATTTTCTAGAAAAGCAAAATAAATGGGACATGGAACCAGAACTTGTGCCAGGAGAGATACTGGCTAAATGTGCAGTGCATGGCAATGATCTGAGGCAAAGGAGCTTTAAATGTTTTGAGTCAAGGTCAAATGAAGGCCGTGGTTCAAGTTCAGATTTAAAATATTAACATTCACACATCTTGCTTTCTCAGGATGCCAGTTCCTTTTAAATGGGAATCTCAGAGTAAGGCCTTTATGGGTTTAACTGGACTGCAAATAAAACAAAATCAGATGCAACTCTTCTTCCCTTTCCCCCTCAAAACTCCTTTCAAATGCTTTAGCTTTGAAATTTTGTATTCCAGTTTAATCCAAGTGGCAAGCAGAGTAAAGGAAAGGCACTGCAACATTAGATGATTATAAACGATAAAGTGACACCCTCAGAATTTTTAAGCCTGCCAGTTTAAGTAATCATTGCTTATAATAGAATTAATCATCTAGATTGTATTGACTTGGATTTCTTTCTTCAAATCAAACCCTGCTGCCAAGTCATCCTTTAAGTGTAAAAAAGAAAGAAACGAGCAAAATCTCCACCCATTTTGCTCAGTGGCCCTCATATGAGTAAACAAAACACACAGCTTGGAGAGAAGACAGACATTGCTTGATATCTTCATTTTTTTCTCTCTTTTTGCTGGGTCAGCCATAACTTCCTGCATTTCTCTAAAGCCTGATTAGCATTTGCAAGTTCTGCACAATGGGCCAGCATTTCTGCAATTCCTGGCTTCCTTTCACTTTGTCCTCTTTTGTCAGGGGTAATGCCAATAAACTCGAGGGGGCTCAGATGTAAGAGGGTGGGACAGCCTCTGGATTAAACCCCTTTGGGAGGGCTGTAAAAGGTCTGATGGCATTTGGACTCTGCCCACCTGTAAAGGTTGCAAAAGGCCTGGGCAGTCTGACATTCCCTCATGAAAAGCAGCACATTCCAGACATGAACAAGTAAGTACTGCGAACTGAAAGGTCTCCTTCTCTGGCTGCTGAGTCAGAGAGCGACCTGCAGGCAGGCGAGATGTCACTTTTCTGTGTTCAAGTGCTGTGCCTTTTGTGGCTACTTGGTCCATTCACTATTTTTTCCAGAATAGAGAGGAAAAAAGATGCACTGAAATTGCAGGAAGAGCTGTGGAAGAGCATGGATTTCTTGTGTGAATCATTACACTGAGGGCCATGCTTCAGAGGGAGGGAGGAAGAAGCTGATTCGAGCCTGTGCTAATCCCATTCTAAACTAAAGTGGCTGCACCATGACTCTATTTGAATCCGTCCAAAAAAAAAGGTGAACTTGGTCAAATGGAACTAGTTTAGGTAGGAGCATCCCTACGGGAGTTTAATGTGCTTAAACATGAACCATATTTATGTGTAGGTGTGGCCCTTAAGAGATGTGGGTTTGTGGTAGTGCTGGGACTTGGTAGTGCTGGGTTAACAACTGGACTTGACCATGATCTTGAAGGTCTTTTCTAGCCTAAAAGATTCTATGATTCTGTAAATGAATCCCCCACAATTTCACATCTTTGATAGATTTGGATGGGTTTTCCCTTATAGTCTGATATCCAAAAACCTCTGCTATGGTAGATCTAGGGAACATTTTGCTTCCTGAGGGCCCAGAACTATCCAATACCTTTTGTAGAAGAGAAATTTAATGTGAACAATCAGTAAAAGCAAAGAATTATTAACAATATGGCCACAGGCGGTAAGAAATGGAGTTATGTATTTTACACTTTCAGGTTTCAGGTATTCCATGATTTTTTACTGAGAGCAAAGATCAGAATCAGATCTGTTGTTTGAAAATATAGATCTCTGGAAGCCCTGCAAGTACAGATTGCCAGATCTCTATTAATTAACATAGGCTGCATCTTGTCTTTGTGACAAATTGCAGTCAGCATGTCAAAAACCGTGCCTGCTGACTGCATGTACTGAAAACAGGGGGTGCAGCCTCCCCTTCCTTCTCAAATCATAACACTGCCTCAAAGTGAATATAGCAGGGGTTCCCTCCAGTTATTTTCCAGTTTCTGAATTTCCTATGTTCAAGCTTTTCTGAATTGCAGATCAAAAGAGAGATATTTCCAGTAAAATCTTTGTAATTCCATGATTTCAAGAGCAGCAGATTTAAGTAAATCCCAAAATTTTCATATGAAAACAGCAGTTCTGTAGCTGCCTGCATCCCAAACAAGCCTGCCCAAAGGATTTCATTTAGATAGGCAATCATTCCTTATTATCTATCTAGCACTGACAGTGGCTCTAAAATCCCTCGGAATGGTGGCATTTCCATTTATTTTCATGTTCAGCTCAGAGAACACACTCATGACATGAAAATACCATAGAAATGCAAGGTAATTATCATCATTATATAACTCCTTAGCATCCAGGAGCAGAATTAACACCCTGAGTGGTACCTATAAGAAAAACAGAATACATTTCAGTAAGCAAGTCTGTCATTTTTTATCTCTTAAGTAACCTTAAATAAAATTGAACTGGCTTAGTCAGTGTGGGAAAAAAAAAAAGGAAAAAAAAAAGCAAGTTCTTATAATCTTCGCTGTGCTGATAATACATGTATTACTTCATTTAAATAAAATCTCTGAACAGCACCTGGAGTTTTACAGAGAAATCCTGCACTGAGGATTTGTATGCAGCACGCTTGCACATGAAATGCCAGAATTGCATGGACAAGGACAGCAGTGAAATTTAAAAGGTGATGGATAAGACAGATGGCTGAGCAGAAGTGGTCTGCATTGCCATGGAGAAAAGCCTGGTGCTATCCTCAGCAATCACTGCTCGAGTTTGCAAGAGTCTGGCTGCTATGGAAGCATCTGAGCCAACCCTGGGTGTTGCAATATGCCAGTTTTCCAAGAAACAGATTGGTGTACAGTGTGTACTATTTTTTATTTTCTTGGGGGAGGAGGGGAGAATCTATGGATTTGGGACTGTCATTTGGCTTTGAATTTCATCTTATCAATGCATTTATTGCCACCTAGGAAGATCTCTTTGAAAGAGAGATATTGTGAATACTGACATAACCTCCTTGGAAATTACTCCCCCCTCCCATCTTGTGAATGCAGACAATCACTATTTGCACAGAATCTACTAATTTCTACTCACTGTTCTGTATTTAATCTGTGTGAAAGGTCCCATGTTCCTTCCTTGAGACTGATAACAGTGTTGATCTTTGCTTTTCAAAGAGTTTTTTTGTGGACTTGCCTTTGTGAGGGGACTGCACTCCTGAGGGGTCTGTGCAAGAGCTGGTCAGAGCTGATGCCCACAGAGTGAAGAGATTCCCTTTGGGCCAGGCTCGAGGCTGCATCTGATTATAACTAGGACTGGGAGGGAAGCCATCCAGGAGCTCAGAATTTAGGGTTTGGTGTAATTGCTGAGCAACACAGGGAACCAGGATTAAAAGAAAGTGAGAATATTCCCTGAAAGGAAGCATGAAAACTTCCTGCCTTCCAGGGCTAAAATTCTCTGGGATTTAAAGATCTGCTGGAGAGTTTAAACAGTGACTCAATCTCTAACTGCCTTGAAGCAATGGGTGCCAAAATAAAGATAGTTAAGTCAAACTAGTCTAATCTCTGACCATTGTTTTCTCTAAAGCATTTGATGATTGTGGAAGTTTCCACTTAATTTAAGAGAACGCAGCTAGAAATGAAACTGCATTATGGGCATTTGAGTGGCAGTGGCAGCCCATGGAACGTAAGCAATATGTTTGTGAGTGGCAAACCAAAAGGATGGCGAAAGCACAGACAAGTGATTGGCCCAATGAGCCAATCATTGTCATTTTGGGGAAATGTTGAACTCTTGGTAGGAGACTAGGATGAGTTTGTACAGCAAAACACTCTGTAAAGGCTAAACCCTCAACCAGATTATCAAAACATAGCCTGAGAGGAAAGTCCCCAGCTGTGGTGAAGCTCACAGAGAGCGGGCAGTTCTCTGAGACCTGGCAGCAGACCCAAGGCAGAAAGTGATGTGAATCTCTGACAGACCATGTAAAAAACATGAGCTGCGCAGACAGCAAATTCCCACCCCCAGCCAACACTGTGTATTTGGGGACCAGTACTGCTGTGGCTTGTGGTCTCTTGGAAGAGACAGCAAGCCTAAAGGGATGATAGCAGTGCTGTGGGTGACAAATGAGTCTCAACACAGCAGTGTGTGGAACAAATGCCAGCAGATGGGATGTGGATTCATTTTCAACTGGATGGGAGCATGCAAACTTGTGTGGTATCAGAAGCAGGGATCTTACAGTACTGGATGAGCAGCCATAGGTGGGAAAAGTCAAATAGCACAGTGACAGGAAAAGCCTGTCTGAGAGTCTGATACAGCCAGTATCAGTTCTGATAGCAAATAAGGAGAGGAAAAGGCCATATGCTGGAGAGATGGGGGTGGAAATGACCTAAACAGCAGCTCAGCAGTACTCCCTTATGTTGCTTGGGTCTAGACCACTATAGCTGAGGTCACTCCAGTTCAATTTCTGGACTGCAGGACATTGAATCTCTCCCCAACCCTGAATCTTAGCCCTTCTCCAGGAAGTAGATTCTGCAAAGGGAACACACTGGGTTGGAGGATGTCTCTCTTCCCTTGTTTTGACAGAGGAGAGAAGACTTTGCCTAAGAGCAGCCCCTTGTTTTGGCTGTGGACCCTGTCCTTAGGAGACCCTTATTTCAAAGAGAGATGCGGAGAAGGGTGTCTTCGTTCCTTTTCAGCCTACTCTCTCCTGAAGTAGGACCCCGGACAAATCCAGTGCAGGGTCTGTGAGAAAGACAGATGAGACTGGAGAAGGTGATGTCTCCTTTGGAGGAGAGGGGGATGCTGGCACACAAAGCCCCTCAGGGCCCAAATCTGGCCAGTGGCTGCAATTCTCCCACTGGGACCTCTAGAAAACATGCAGCTTCAACAGGGAAACTAATGCTCCAGATGAGAAGTGTGGAAAGGAGAACTGAGAGAAAAATTAATTACAAATGGAATGCAATCGTGCTGTAGTAAAACTTCAGTGACATTTAATTTCTGCATAAATAGAGCATGGTTTTGTTCTCATGGTTAGCAGGGGATGGATTCAGGAAGCCGTATTAAGTTCTTGGCAGTGCTTCTGATTCACTTAGTGGCCTTCAGGAAATGACTTAATTGTGGGGACTTGTGAGTGCTGAGCCCACACTGAGGAGCATTTCTTCCCTGTAAAGCAAAGGGGGCTTTGTGGAGCAGGACAAGAGTTCTTCACCTCAGAGGATCAAGGCGTGTTCACTGAAAAAACACAATCCCCTTATCTTTGTAGCTTGCATAAAAATTGTGTTCAAGAATCCAGGGTGATAGTATCCTTATCATCTGCAAAGCAAAGCGGATCATTTGCTGGGGATCTGAAAGGAAGCCAGCTATAAAGGGCTGTAATTGAATTAAGGGATGGACTGGCTTTGTTGAAAGAAAGGGGAACAGAACCACTCAGGCATGCGGGCTCACATTGTGAAACAAATTAAAGGCTGACACATCCGCTAACAATCTGTGCTTTGGTGCAATAGACAGGAATAACTCAAAACCTCTGTGGCTGGCAAAGGGGAACTGAGAGTAATGGGGAAGCTTGTTTCCGCTCAATCCCATCCCACACCCACTGACCAGGTCACCTGATCATCAGCTAGGGCTGGGTGGAGGGAGACACGGCTGTGCTGATGAGGCAGGTCCCCGAGGGGAACCACCTTTTTAACTAGACATATGAGTGTAGGGACTAAGGGATTTTTTGGCTGGAGGTGAGGCAGATGCTGACAGCACTGGCAGGACTGCACTAAGATACCTGCCTGTGTCTGGTAAATTGTATGTGAAATCCAGCACACACAGAATATTGCCTGGACAGAAGTATATTCTCCCCAGAAACAGTTTCTCAGAATAGCTTCATTCCACTGAAAATGGAGAAAGCTTCTTCTGTTCAGGATGTTACTCCTTCCCACCGTGCTGCAGGGACGTGCAGTTCCCACCAGCACTGCCCTGATGTGATCCTGTGAGCCCCCATGCTGGTGCTCCCATATGATGTACCCAGGCCATGGTGTTGGCCATCCTGCAATGTGTAGAGCTTTCCATATGGAAGGCTCAGGTCTGCTCCTAGGCATATCATGGGACATTTCCTGTATTTTCACTGCAACTGGCTGCTTTTTTTCAGTGATTCTGGTTTGCACATGACGAAACTACTTACCGTACGTGCCTAGATAAATCCCTTCTGAAGGGTGTGGGTCAGTGTTACGCACTCTGGGAGTCCTGTCTGGCAGCGTTGGGCTGCACTGCAGCCATGCGATGTGCATGTGGGCATGTAACGTGTGTTTTTTCAGGCCAGAACAGTAGATATTCTCAATCAAGCAGATTTCCCCAGCTTTCCTGTGCCAAGACTCTGAAATCCATTGTGTTCCTCCTCTTACCCTGTGCTTTCACTTTCCTCGAATACCTTGTCCCTAGAAACAGGCAAGCCTGAAACAGCCAACGGCAAACATGAACATGAAGAAAATGCATCTGTTCAGCTGTGTGCAGGTTGTGTTCAGAAGATCAGCCACATAAACATTGATAAAATTAATGGATTTGTTTCATGACATAGTCACCAAGCAATATTTATATTAAAACCCCAGTTACACTTTTAAGATGTGGTACTAATTCCCCATATGTATTTATACACCTACATACACTCATTGGTAGAAATTCTGTGTTCATATTAAAGAGGTAAAATAAACTGCTTTCTATATAAAACTAGAAGATATATTCAAGTTGAGGAAGAAGTCTTCCTTGTCTTCACTCTGTGATATTTCTGAGTCTGTTTGGTGGCTTCATTCTTTTTTCCTGGTGCTTTTCAGTGCACTACCATTACCCTCTGAATTATTTACTGTATTTCCCTGGGTTTTGATATTATCCCATCTTCACAGACTGCTGGTGATAACATGCTTTAAGTGGCAACACCATATACTTCCTAAATAGTCTCATTTTACTGGTTGTTTAACCAAAGATGTTTGAAAGCATTCCTTTGCCTTTTTTTGCTACTGAGCTGTGATGTTCTAGGAGCTCCAAAAAGAGATGACTCTTATAACTGTGCTAGGAACTGCTCTCATTGAAATAAATTGATTTAGGCTGATGCAAATGAGAGCAAAATTTGGCCCCATCTGTTCGAACACAATTTAGTTCCTAAATCTGAAAAAAAACAGTCACTAAGAAATGACAGCCAGTATTTTTTTTTTTTTGGTGGGAATTTGGTTTTATCACTTCTGAAAACTGCTGAAGTTAATAATGCAGGCTAGCATGCTAGCATGCTAAACATGTCAGTTTCATCTGGGATGATGCTGGGACTTTTCTTTCTTTATTTCTTGGGTAAGAATGTATCTAAAGTATTAAAATGGACATTAGATTTATTTATTGGCAAAAAAGAGTAGTCTTCAACACTGTCTTTTTTAGGGAGTCTAATCAAAAGTGAGAAAAAGAGAGACAACAGATGCAGTGCATAAGAACTGAATAACATCACAGTGTCTTAAACTAAAGAAAAACAATGTATTTTACCTGAGCAAACTACCTGGATAGTCTCAGATCTACTGGCCTTCCTTCCCAGTGCCTGAAAGGGTTCCTCGTTGGGGTCTGCTCTGTGCTACTGTGCCAGATCTCTCTGCTTTGTGATGAACAGGCTTCATGTGGTCTTGACATGCTGCTCACATCACTCCCTTCACTTTGGATGGGTGCTAGAACTGCCATCAATAAATTTGCTAGAAGACTACGGGGCAAAATTGTCCATACACGTGGAATTGCTCTGGGAACCAAGGGACATGTCAGCGTATTGCACTACGTCAGTGGATAAGCAAGTGCTGCCACAGGCAGCGTTTCAAACACTGTATCCTGGAAAGAAGGAACTCTCTTAAAAATCACAGACCATCTGTAGTTCAAAAAACCCCACAGATGGTATTAAGATGGCTCGCTGAGAGTGGTGGAATGCAGGTGTTTCCTTGCGTGGTTGTTCTTGCACAAATGCGTGTCAGTTTGTGCAGTGCCACCTCTCCCTTATAGCACAGTCTCACCAGTTGCACGAGATCAGGTGCAGATGAATAAAAAAAAGTCAGGTGCTCTGACCAAAATTTCCAAGCATACACATATGCATTGGATATGAGCAGCCTGATCTTCCAGAAGATGCTCTGTATTTCCAACTCCCCTTGAAGTAAATGGAGCTGCTGCAGTTTTCTTTGGCAACAGGAGAAAGAGCCCATCTTTTGTGCAGATGAGGCACCTCATACTGACTGAGGTGCCCGGTTACCAAAGACCAAGCGTGGACCTCTCCAGTCTTAGTGTTTACCAAATGCCATGAAAAAACCGAAAACCAGTAAGTACATCAAAGTTAGGAGGGTTTTTGTTAGGCATGAAGATCCACAGTAGTCAGATTATCGCTCATCACCAAATGTCCTCAGGCCAGGGAAGAAGTCAATTAACTATAAAAAGAGGCTTAGGAATTGGACTTTGCATTATTTGCTGTGCAAGGGATATATTCCTTATCCTTTTGAAGAATAGAGCGAATTCAGAACTACTGTGTTTGCATTCCAGGTAATTCTACTGTAAAGAAAAGGCTCAGTTTTGTAATATCAATGTATGACTATTTACACTTCTCAAAGAGAAGATCCTCTTGAAAGTGTTCATCTTTTCAGAAGTTTTACTTTATGAAGTGTCAAACTCATAAGTGAAATAATTTATAAATAATGTGTGTTTATAATGAAAGAATGCATTAAACTTCACAGATTCCAGAGGATATTTTTATATAAAAGTACATGGTAGAGAGAGGTACAGAATTTGGGTAGTGCCATAACTGAGGTGCAGTCTCTTGTTGACTGAGTAAGCCAGAGCTCCTGTGAGTGCTGAGGTATTTCTTGTTAGAGTACCCATGAGGCCCCTCATGCAAGGAAAATTTATTTGCCAACACTCAGGATACATGCAGAATATATGCCTTATTTTGTTCCTCCATCTTTTTAGAGAAAGTAATCGTTAAAAACCTTTCTGATATAATTAGTACTCTATCAAATTCTCCAGGAGTTCTCATTGCTCTTAAGCACCCCAAGTAATTACTGTGCTGGGAACTTGCCATGACCATGAGCTCACCTTGAAATCAAATTACTAATAGCTGGACTGATTCTCAGTTGAGGCAGTTTTTAGAAAACTGTGACTGATTGCTCCAAAAGCTACTGATAAAAGAAAAACCCCATGCATCATCCTGCCTTCTTGCAGTGAGCAGAGTCCTGGTTACACAAAGAGATGTATTACTGCTGACCATGTGTGAGGAGGAAACGTGGGAATTGCAGTACCTGTGTGGAACCCAGGAGAGCCTGCAGACACAAAGACTACAGATACAACAGGAAAATAGTTACCATTACAGGAAAATAGTTAACATTACAGGTGTGTGCCTTCTTCTGACGAAGCCCTCTCAGCTGAGATGTCTAATATGTGCAATCTTAATTTGCCACCACTTCCTACTGACCTGAGTTATCTTTAATGGCAGTTTCAGCTTCTCAGCCAGGCAGAAAGGAAATGTAGCCCTTTCTCTGGGAAGGCCACTGCATCCAGGAAAGTGTCCAAGTACTGGCGTGTAAACTTCCTACACTTGGTTGTGCTGGGCAGTGTTGCAAGTGGAGCAAGTTGGTCACTAATTCCAGAAACTAAAGGCCCAAGTATTTGGATACTTCAGAGAAGAATGTTTGGCCAAACGCAATGGAACAAGCCTCTCCATCTGTAAGCAATGCTGAAGAGTCTTCAGTGAGTTCAGAGGTGTCAGGTACTCAGTTCCCTGAGCTGTCTCCTGTATATCTATACATGGGCCAACCCAGAGAAGCCACTTTGCTTGTCCTGGAAAGATGGAAAACTTCAAATACCTCTAGGTTCAAACATATCTGGAGTCAGAAGGCTGATAGAAACCAGCATCAGTATGATACAGATGCCTCCAGCTGATCTGCCAAAAGCATGGATCTGTTTCAGCTCATGACAGTTTGTGCGTTAGCTGAATCTGTAGAAACTTAAGACACTTTGCTTTTTTGAATCATAAATGCATGATACCAACTTTATCAAGCAAAATATTAGCCACAAACTAATGGGCGTGATTTACTTCATCTGGGAATCAGACACACTCGGGGTTATACAATGGGTTATATGCATATCCCTTAAGGCCTATTAAAATTGATTTCACAGTTAGGTACTGAATAGATTCAGGCTAATGATCAGGGTAGATTTTCCACAGAATTAATAAAACAAACAGCCTTTGGCAACTGGATCACTGAATAAGAAGCATTAATTGAAAATCTACCATTAAACGTGATTGTTAGTATGCTGCCTGCACAGCATCAGAGAATCAAAGATAACTTATGGGAAACCCTCTAAATCCTGGGTGTAAAATGAGTGTGAAAAGAGCAGGCCCAAACTGTGGACAATGCTATACAGGCCACCTGCCAACAAAGTTTGCAGATCACCCAGCAAACTGAAGTTGGACATGTCCTGGCAGACAGAAAGAAGAGTGGAGCTGAAGCCAATTTTTCTCAGTATTTATCAACACTATTATAGCACTGTAGCAAGAAAAAAGATGAAAAAGATTTCTAGTTAGATGAGTGACAGGGTTTCTTTACATCTTTCTTCCCCTGAAATATATGCCAGAAAAGTGTCAGCTGAGACATCTGGGAAATCCTGAAGGACAAACTGTTCAAAAAGTTTAGCCACAATTCATGTAAGTTAGATAAATCCTGGTTTAAGTGATATCAAAACCTCAGCAAATGAAGCTGTATCTGGACCAATAGGCTCCAGTGAGCTGGACTTTTTATTTTAGGCTTGAGCAACCAAAAAAAATAACCAAACCACTGAGAAGGAGAGAGAGGAAAACACTTTCATAAAATCATAGAATCATTTAGGTTGATGCTTGTTTCCTTGGCATAAAAATGCCTTTGGCGGGGCTGGGAGGTCCTTCACAGCCAGACAACAGCCGGCACTGTTGATAAGAGTGAAAACAGCCTTCTGTGACCTGACATGTGGTTTTTTCTGGTGAGGGGATGAAAGCACTTGTGATGTGCTATGACATTTCTGTCAGTCCTCAAAATGCACTTGATGTTCCCGCAGAGAACATCATGTCTGTGCCTTGCAGGGGGATGGGAGGGTCTGCCCCCTTCTCTCTCTGCTGCCCCTGCAGCAGAGCTGCAGCAGTTCTGCATCATTTGAGGGTCCCTGGCAGGTGCCAGTGGGCTGAGGTGGCACAGGGGGCAAATGCTGCTCCTGCTGCTATTCCTCAGTATCATGTCCCTTTTACTTGAACAGAGAAGGGGTGGGATGCAGCCTTCCATGTAATAGAAATTTAGTACGCTTGAGAACCTTTTGCAGCCTTTTCTAATCTTAGTGAGAAAGCCTCATTACAGCAGTTATTTTGCGATCCCGCGAAAGCCAGAAATGCTTTCACAGAGGCCAGAGCTGCCCAGCCCCGTCGTCACTCTAGCAGACAGTGTGGGAAGCACAAGTGGTGAAAAGTGAGCAAAAAGGTAATGCTCCTTTGGGGTCCAGTAATCCCTTCTCCAGCATTGTTCAAAGCCCAGATACACACTGCTTTTCCTAGACAGACAGGGTCACATCCTCAGCTCCTATCAGCTGGCGCTGCTCCGCCAACCGCAGTGCAGCTGACGCAGCCGGGCTAATTTGTTCCCACCAAGGATTTGACCTGCCGTTTTCTTCCTGACAGCATCCCTTAAAAGATACATGATGTTCTGCAGGGCCAGGCTAATCTGCTTGCGGAGGAGCTTCCATTGTTCAGCCTGCCTTATCACCTGCTCTCGCCGGAAGAGAAGCCCAGGCTGGATGCTGGTGACAGCCCCCTTCAAGCGTGGGTCTTGCTGAGACTATGAGAAGCCTCATGCTGCAGAAAGCCCCCAGGAAGATGGGAAACAGCCGTGGCTATGAATCACCCTAGAAACAAATGATTCGCTATGGGTAGATTTGTGGAAATGGCATGGTACTGTAAAGTGTAACAAAGGCTTTTATCCCAGAGCAATGGAAAGCCTCACAGCACCCCCACCTCCCTCTTTCCATGCCATCTTGGAAGTATGTTAATTATTGCTCTGGGTGTGAATACTCCATGTATGTAATAAGTCACTCTAAACAAGCAAGTCCACTGCCCTTTCCATGCAAAACAATGCTGGATTATGTAGAAAAGACTGCTAAAAATATCTGACAAAATGTGATTTTAGTGGTCAGAGAAAGCTGTGATTCAGCAATAACCAATGGACTTGAGAGTGGGTGATTATTTAATTAAAAGTGTTTCCCTGGTGTGCTTGCTGCAGCAGGCATCAATCCAGTGAGGACAGGCAGTCCTGAACAGCTCTTAGGCTCTCCTAGAAATGTGCTAGGACAGGAGACATGTGGACTCTGCTGCTCTAAAAACCCTCACTCTGTGAAAAACAATTTCTTGGTTCCCTGTTGAAAAAGCAAAAAAGATTGGTACACACTTTGTTCCTACCATCATCCACGAGTTGTGAGGATGCTCTGGCCTGAGGAGTTGACATGTAACTTTAAGGAAACCATTTAGGACTGACTGACAGGCAATGTTATTGATGGAAGTGCTACCTTGTGATGATCCAGTGGTGCTTGTTGGCATTCCCAGATCCTTCTGTGTCTCCTCATATTTCAAAAGGGATAAAATTCTCTCTGCAAAGTTGAACTGCATAGTTAGAAACAGGATGGGAGTTTCACTCTTCTCTAAACTGCATGTTTCTGAGTGATGCCAAGGGTTTCCTGAACTTTAGTTAACATTGGATCATCTTGCTGTTCGAAAGGACAGAGAAGTCTGACTTAAACAAATGAGTCCAGACCTGGACTGCTTTTTATCATGCTGGTTTTTTCTGTTTCCATTTTATGGCCCTGAATTTTCAAGGGCACCTTTCAATTAATCTCTTCAATTTGTTTTAAGGCCTGCCTGAATTTTCATAATGGGCTGAAAATGTATATAGAGATGCCAAGGCAATAACTTCAGAGGGAAAGGTATTGCATCATGTTATTGTACAGGAAGCACAGAGGTATGCTGAGTTTTTCCTTACAAAGACTAGACACCTTTTTATATAAATAACCTTGAAGTAAGAGCATTACCATAGCAAGAGCTTCACCAATACCTCCTTAAATGCCTATTAGCAGACTGTATGTGCGATATGAACTGCAACAACATCACTACAATTCTACTTAGCCATTCCAAAAGAGAATGCAGGCTGGGACTAACAATTATACTGATGCACTGTGTTGGTTAATTGAAGGAATTTATGACATAGAATAAATGTCAGAGTTCAAAGCCAAGTATGTGTGTGTGAGAGAGAGAGAAAGAATGTATGCAGGTAGGGTTGTCATCAGCTGGAGCACTAAATACAACCCTCTGTGATTTTACATCTGGGAAAATATCCAGAAATCCTTTCTAACCAATAAATTATAGGCTTGTGGGACAGCAATGATATACAAGCAAAGCAGCACCTGTAATGAGCTTGCAACCATCACTGAGACCTGGGAACCTCAATGCCCATTAATCTGGGAGGGAAGAGTAAGAATGTGCCAATGATGCTAGAAAGACTCATAACATACCCACCTTGTCTTCCACCTGAGTAAGTGCACAGACTGTTAATGAGAACACCAATTTTTTCTCCCCTATCAGCTTCCTGAAAAGTATTTGCTTGTCAAAAATAGTTCGCAGGGTCATGGTACAGTAATTTTCACTAGTCATTAGTGCTTCTGTCAGCTTGGTGACTATATTGTGAACTTGGAAGTGCAGTTTAAAAAAATAATTATGAAAGTATGTCTTGATCAGTGTTGACTCATCAGTTGCTTGGTATGTGCAAAAAATGTTATCATCCTTAATTGTTTCTGTGATACTGTTCTCTGAGAAGAATATCCCTCAAAGGAAACCCCTGGGAGAAAACACTACTCTCAGCTTTTATGATACTAATGTGGCTTGGACTAAATTGATCAAACTTACATTCCACAGAGTAGCTTAAAGGGACCATTTAGCATTATTCCCCGCTGGCAGCTTGTTCTGTCTAGTTTATAGATTAGTAAAATGTGTTCCTTGTTTTGGTTTATCCTGCATTTTAGCCTATATTAATGTTTAAATTGACTTGGAACAAACAAGTGCCCTTTGATGACAACAAAGATGTTTTGATGAAACTAAAGCGAAGTAAAGGCCAACTTTGGGGTTTATTCTTCCATTTTCTACTTAATACATATTGACTTTCTTATTACATCTCCCAGAGAGAAACTGGATGTATGGGTGTGAAGTGCCACATGAGACAATGGCACTGTACTGTTTGGTGAAGAAGTCTCTTATGCAAAGGCTTTGATCAGCAAAGCACTTCAATAGGTACCTAACTTTCAGCACCAGCTGTGGGCTCCAGGTCCTTCAGTGCTCTGTGCCTGTGCTGCACTCACTGTTCCCAGGGTGGCTGTGTGGGTCAGAAGAGCACATGACCTCGCTCACCGTCAACAAGGCACGTCTTCATGGCAGAGACTGCCTAGCAAACCCCCCTCTGCGAGGTAACCTAGAAGGTGCTCTTTGCCCAACCCCTTCAAAGAGAGCTCTGTGCTCTCCATGCATGCAGAGCCCGGTTTCCAAGCTTCTGGCTTATGAATTACATGACTTGGATTGCTTGGACAAATGGCGTGATTGATGAAGGTTCTTTGGCTCCTGTGGTGCCTGCGTGTCCGTGGGGTCAGTCAGCCAGCTAGTTCCTGTCTGCACTCCTTGTGTGCTATAGGGGTGGCACAAGGAATACGTCTGGTAGTGAAACCCTGCTGCTACGGAGCAGAAGGATGGTCTTGGAAACTGTTCTCACTGAAAGGCTTCTCCAACAGTGAGACAGCTCAGATAGCCCAGAGAGCAGCAAGAGCTCCAGTCCTGCACTCCAAAAATGCAAGGTCCTGGCACCTCCATGGAGCCTGGGGTGCAGGCAGATGGAAGCTCTGCTTGAAAAATTTCATGGGTAAGGACAGCAGGGACGGCGATGTCAAAACATGGAAAAGAAGCCATGCTAGGCAATACCAGGGTCAGTGCATCAACCTTTTCACATCATGTATTGTTTTTACTCCCACACTAGATGTGTCCATTAGATGCTGCACCAGCTACCAGAGAGTGTATAATTTAAAGGGCTCCAATGCATATATTGTACACAGGATGCCTGTTTTATACAGACTAGAGCCAGGGAAATAGCTTTCACAGTAAAAGGGTTTTGCTAGAACCTGAGGCATTTGTAGTTAGTTTTCAGTTCACAAATTTCTTCTTACTGAGGGCAGGAGAGTTTGCTTTGGAGTAATCAACAACTTAGGCCAGAAGGGACTAGTCTGGTCCTGCACATAACACAGACCAAAGAATGCCCCTCTCTTAATTCCTGTGCAAAAATCATTAGCAGTGTTTGGTGCTAGAAAAACAACCAATTATAATGTTAAGCATTCCTATTGTGGAAAATCCACTACAGCCCTCGTTAATGTTTACTTACCTTCACTGATAAGCAAAATGCTTCAGCTAATTTGTAGTCTGAACTCGTCTGGTTTCAACCTGCATCCACTGAGTCTTATTATACCTTTCTGTTCCAGAAGTGCTCTTATATATGAAACGGCAACATTAGCTAGAAAGAACAAAGCACAGGGGTGATATTTCAGGGGAAATTAAGGTTCAGGGAGATAATGATGATGCTCCTTCAGTGAATACATGTAGCAGTGCATGTCACCTTGCAGAACACAGCCTGGAGCTGCATTTTTGGGGTAATATACGTCAATCTCCTGGGACAGGAATTACACTCACTACCAGAGTCTAACGTCAATTACAGTCACTGTCTCTTAAGATGTTAAAACTACAAAAAGGGTCAACATATGAAATATTCATGCTGACATTTCCCTATAGCACATCCTTTCCTGGATCAGCCATTTCCTTAGCAATAGTTCTGTATCATACTGTGCTCCCCTGCTGCCACTCTCCCCCTAAGCCCTGTCAATTCACCTGCCCTTGAGGCTCCTTTGGCCCCTTTCCAGGAGAAATTCTATGATGTTTCTTTTGCTACTGCTCTGCTTGGATTGCTCTCAGCCCATGCAGTCTGTAACCTGTCTGTGTTTCTGCGCCTATGTGATTCTTTCAGTGGGTCTCTGATGCCCAGCACTATCCTGACCCTCATTCTTGATATAGATTCATACTTCACTGCACCACACAGTCAAAAAAGTTCTACCAATAAGCAGTTTATAGAATGCATTATGCAACAAAGCAGAGTGCAAAACAAAGATCCTTACAGTTTGCAACAGGAGAAATCCTCACAAAGCGTAGGTTAATTTCACATGCAAATGTTTTCATTTTGAAATGTCTAAAGCATTTCCTTGTATGAATGTTTTCTTTCAGCAAAGTTGCATAGGAAATTTATTTATGTAAATCTCTCTCTGCAAAATCCTTCCCTTTTAGTAAATTGTCCCTTTCCCAAAAATATAACACAACAAAACAACAATAATTGACAAAGTATCTTCAAATCTGATTATGCCTAATTATGATTAGCAAACTCATGCTGGAGGGTTTTTATTTTTTCCTTTGTCTGCTAACAACCATGTGTGCTTCTGGTGACAGATAAATAACATCATCCTGATTGAGATGCGATTGCTAGTTCACATGATGGTTCCTCATTTTAAAGTATTTAATTTCCTAATGTAACCTTGGGTATCCTATTGTGCTGTACCTCACACTGCCCTGTGTTTTAAGCATTTCCTTTAAAAATCACAATATAAGGAGTATTTTCTGAGTGTCTGTCACTTCTTCCCTTTGAGGTTGAAACTTTGCGGAAGAGGTTGGTAGAGATGTTCTAGTGATAGCTGTTATCTGCACCACACATTTCCTCTTTTCTTCCACTCTTTTTTTAGAAGGAATTTTTCACTGCAGAGTTATCCCAAATTCTTCTGAACATCTAGCTGTCATCTTTTTAGTTTTAGTCACTCAAGCCTGAGATTTGTAAGGGTCATAAACCAGGGCTTGTTTATCTGAGGAGAATTATGGAGTCAGACCTGGCTTTAAGTTGCTCCTCTTTGATGGTTGTACTGGACTAGCTCTTTTATGAGTGTTTGTGAGGTGATACTCTGACAGTGAGAGGGGCTGATGTGTTGTGTTTAGAAAAGAAGTGCTTGGGCAGCCTGCCCAGACACACAGGTTTGCTGTGGGCAAGAGGACAAATTCCATATTAATCCAAACATGCAGATGTGATGATTGGGGTGACTGGAAAAGTGGGTGCATGTCACAGTGCCAGGAAATGTGGCCTTCAGTCTCCACTTGGCCATTATGCTGATGGATGCCTGTGAGGAAGAGCCTTGCCACATCACACCTTTGCTCCATTGCATCCTCCCTTTAGCCTCCAAGACATACTGAGATCACCACCTGTTTGGGGAGGGCACTGTTTTACATTTTGTATTGCTAGGAAGATGATGCCCTGGTTTAGGTGGGGTCTTCGAGGTGCTGCTGAAATAAGAACAATTAAAAACAAAACAACAGCCTCGAGCACACCGAAGTGATAAAGCAAGCTTGTTCAGAACAAGTTGTCTCACAGAGGGATACAGGGACTGTTTGTATTACCCCTAGGTAAAGCACTCAGCACTTGCCTCCTCTGTGCAGAAAAACAAACTGACCCAAATTCTTTAAAATTACTTTCATTCAAGAACCACAGTTGACAGCAGAGCCATGTACCAGCACTGAGGAAAGCAGCATCAGCCGTCCTTTCTCCAGTTTGCGGGGGCAGCCCCAGACCTGTTGCTTGCTCCCTTCCCAGCACTGCAGGGCTCTTGGCAGGAGAGCTGACATGCACCAGTGGGGCAGAGGGGGCTGGCCAGGCTCTCTGGCCAGCAGGCACTGCTGCTCTGCCCTCGGCTAGAAGCCCGGGCACAGCTCAGGCACATGCCCCTGCTCTGGTCAAGGTTTGGGAATGTCGAGTTCCAGTTTCCCTCCTGAGCTGCTATGCCTCAGTCAAACTTAGACATGAACTTGAGACCTGAACATATCTGTCCAGCTTGCTTCTTTTACCTAGCTCTAGCAGCACCCGATGAGTCATCTGAGCCTGCTGTGTTTGCTCTCGCACACATCTGTGCAAGAGCAAAGCCACATCACAGATGTCTATCAGGTGTTTTGTATGCAAAAGGTACCCTGGAAGACACAGCCAAATGCCCTATCACCGACCTAGCAAGGGGAAGCCAAGCAGCCCGCGTGAGTCATTCTTTGTTAGGAAACAGATTTGCTTTCCACTCCTAGGTATTCACTGGGGAAAAAAGGGAAAGCTGCAGCCTGTGCTTCTAGCTAGCCCTCTGGTAAAGTCTCTGAGCTGGTGGCACTTGGGTGACTTTACAAACAGTGTGGGGCTCTTTCCTTCAGTTCAGAAGCTCCTTCCTCCTCAGAGGAAGAAATGTGTTAATTAAGCTGGCAAAGCTGTGCAAGCTGGGCTGTCAGGCACTTACAAACTGCCTCTTCTGATCCTCCCAACGAAGGGATATCTCAGCACTGTTGGGCCTCAGTCGGTAAACCACAAACAAAGTGCTCCTTTGCACTCAGGATCTGCTCAACTCCAGAGCTTTGCTTGTTCAGTAAACAGGTGTCTAATACTTCACCTGAATTTGTCTCAGGAATATGACAAGCAAGGGGCAGTTGCAAAGCCTGTAAATTCCCAGTGTAATTCCTGATGGTTATTTTGGTATCAGCTCAGGCTTTTAACTAGCAGCAACTCTCAAAATTTTCAGATCTCAAGATCAGAAAACAAAGTGAAAACTAGAGAAACTGCTTCTAGTGAATGACCCCACATGACCGTCCACCTTACAATGACCAAAAATTATCAGGTTTTTCTTTTAAAATCTTCTCTAGTCCTTCCCCTTTTGTTGCTATCGATGTGTAATCAACAGCTCTGTTGTTCAAGCTTTTAAATTAGAAACACCTTTGAAATTTCTCTTTGCTTTCTCAGCACATCCAAGAACTTCCTGGAAGTATTTAACGCTTGTAAATACAGCCTTAGAACACAGAAAATTAAAATACTATAAGGTGATCAGGCAGAGATCCAGCTGGCTCAGTGTCTTGTTTCTGACTTTTGGCAGTAATGCAAACCATACAAAAATGCTTCCCTGAACTACTTGCATGGGCACCAGCAAAGTGCTGCAGAGGGATTTCCTGACTGACAGACAGTGCCTTTTCAAAGACTAGCTCTTCATGGCTGTTTTCTGCATTTATTCAATTCCCTGTGTATTTAGTGAACAAATATTAGTGTCCCGTTGCCATGTGATAGAGAATTTAGTCTTGTTTGTGCCACACGACCATGAAAGCACGTTTTTAATTCAGTTCTATCTTTAAAGGGGACTCGTCCTTCAGCAGTTTATTAACACTGGCAGGAGGACCAGAAGGGACTGCACTAGAGATCTGAATCCTTGAAAGGTGGCCATCTGACTCCAGTGTCACCTTCAAGCAGCAAATGACCAGGAATTGGGAAAAAGTAAAAAGTATGCGAATGTGGGACTTTGGCTCAGAAAAGCAGTGGGGTATGAACACCCGCCAGCAACCAGATGTCAAAAATTGTAAGGCACTAGTTGAAAGCCAGACAGGAAGAAGAACTTGGGAGACTTTCTGATTGACTTTTAATAGATTGACAAGGGTGGGAAGAGCAGATAGGCACAATGTGGCATCTTTGGACTCACTATCCTGGCAGGACGAGAGATGCGGAAATCTGCAGAAAAGGGATCCTGCATAAAATGAACTTGGCATGGTGGAACTCGATTTGCTTTCTTGAAACTGTTGAACTGTTGATTTACTGAAACACTGAAATATCAGAGGCCATTGTAGTGGAATGATACACTGCTGCTTGCAAGGAAGAGCTCTATATAGTGGTATTGCAGTTGGCATTCCTAAAGAAAAACGTGTGGAGACATAAGTGGTGTTACAGAAGCGGCAGGAGGAAATACAGCAGAGAAGATGGGATGTCTGTCTAGCCCACCAATAGAGTAACAGAGGTCATGGTAGGGATTTCTAAGAGTGGAGACACTGAGGAATGAAATGGCAGCAAAGTAAAGTGGCCTGGAAGCACTCACTGATGTGTTTAAAGAACAGTCTTACATCAAGGACAAGAAAGGTCTTGCTTATAGTGAAGTAGGCGACACTCAGTATCCTAGATATCTGTGTTTGGACTATTGTGGTTGGGGAGACAGTCCCAAAAAATATGTGGAAGTGACAGGAAAACAGGTTGGATGAAAAACCATCAGTACTGGCTGAAAAGTTGTGAAACTGAGAAATAACTAATGTTAGATAAAGCCTTTGAGATGAGAAGATACTTGAACACCATGGATCAGGAGTGACTGAGAAGGAAGGAAGGGGATAAGGCAGCCAGATCCTGGACCCAGAGACCTCTGCATTCATACTCGAGAATCAGAGACACAGCATCAAAATAACAGATACCAGTGTTGGGAAAGACATTTAGTCCCAGGAGGAACCAAGTTCACTGTGATGTACTTCCTTAGAAGCTCAGCAGAAAGTCCTCAAAACAAGAAGCAAAGAGGCAGGTGTGAGCAGTGAGAATAAGTGCTGTGCTGTGGTTGATATGACCCAGCTTCCCTCACAAGAGGGAGGAACAACCCTTGAAGCACATGCCTTTTCCCAGAAATAACCATTTCTCTGAAATCAGAGAATAGGGAAATGGGAGGGACCACGGCCCAGGTGGGAGGAGATGTGTGGGGCCTCCAGGTGCAGGGAGAGAGATGGGGGAGGGAGCCCACCACAACCTCAGCAAGAGGTAGGTTCCAGCTTCTGGCAACTGCCCTTCAGGAATTACTCCAAGTAAAGCATAAGCTTTACTTAAAGCATAAAATCAGAGGTTGGCAGGGCAGCACCTATGTGTGGTGAACAGTCAGAAGGTCAAGCATATCTGAGTCTAGCAAATTCCTGATAGAAGAGCTTGTTGTACACCTTACAGAGATCTGTTTAGACAGGGGACAAAGTAATCAGGCTGAAACTGGCCTCCTTTAGGGTACAGATAAAATCAAGACATCTTGCTTCTTGGAGAAGCAATTGGAGAAGCAATTTTGCTAGTGGCTCTCCCAAAATGAGTTATCTCATACCTTCATTGCTGTTGCCATCAGGCTATGAAGCTGTCTGCTTCACCTCCCTTTCAGTTCCTCACGGTTCATCTCTCAAATGTTTTCTGTGCAAAGATTTGACGACGCTAGAAGCACGCAGTTCACATCAAGTGTAGTCTTGCTTTTTTTTATAGCAACAGATAACAATCTCACTCCAAAGAGTGGAAACATTATTTCTGACTAAACAGGTCACACAAGACAACTTGCATGCTACATTCATTATACAATGATTACTATTAAGCATTGCCCCATATGGAGAATATATTCAGCAAACTCACTCAATTCTTTTAATTGTGCCCATAAAAGTGTGTAATGTCCTCATATAGTTGATGCATTGTCATGACCATGGTGCTCCGAAGGAGAGAGATTCTATACTTGCACACTGCTAATTGCCACAATATAGCATGGGTGTTGCCATAAGTAATAAATTCCTGAAACTACCTCACTGGGATTTGTTCTTCTGTATGTTACACCGTAAAAAATCAACTGAATGGCACCATATATATTTAGGGAAAGAAGCACACTAAATGAATCACATTTTACTTTTCTATTACAAAAAGGCTTGCAGAAAATACTGCTTAACACTGCAATACTGTCTCGATACTGTCACACTCACTTGCATCATGTATTTTTGCAGATAAACAGGAGTCTCTTTAGCTGGCTTTCAACATTTCTGGACAAGCACTGCAAGGTTGAATCAAAAGGGCTGAGTCTTTCCAAAGTTCCTAGATCACTTCCTCTATGCTCATATTCTGTGATTGCTTTACCTCTTAGATGCACAAAAAATCACAATTCTTTAAAAACTTTCTGCCTGTCATGTTGTTTGTTCTCATAACTCCAAATCGATAAAAGAAATATTTTCCTTCATTTCTGCATAGAAAGAGAAAAAAAAGAAGTTAAATACCTTCTTTATAGTCAAGACGGCAATTAGTTGCATTCTGCCAGACACACACACCAACAGTGGGCAAAGAGAAAAGTACAGCCAGAGGTAGCTGACAGAGCAACAAGCAACAGATTTATCTTTGTAGAGGTGTGTAAAACAATCCCTTACAGTTTTAAAACTCACCATTATATTGTTGACCCTTCAAAGCAGCTTGCACTGAATATCTTTGTTTTGCTTGTTCACTGAGTGGACTCATGATTCTGGCATGTTGAAAACTCTTTATTGACCCACTGAGAATGCAATTTATTCCTGAGAAGACACCATGAAGCGGGACATGTAAAAGAGTTTTGTGGCTGGAATAGTCTTGTAACGCTTGGCAGGAATGGGATTTCTTACCTGGCTGTGGTAGAAATAAGCTGCATGCAAACACTAAATTCTCTCTTTTTTTAATGTGAAAGGGAAATTTTGTTAGAAGGCATAGAGTCAGTTTTGATAGATAATTTTTCATAAGCTCCCTTTTCCTCACTTGATTTTCCTGCAGGTAGACACACACACAAAACCAAAACAGGAAAGCATGACAAATTGATTGCATGACAACAGATTTATCTCTTGTTGGCTTCTTGTAATCATGTGAAAGTCATCTTGATGAGAAAGCACATACATCCAACCACACCTTGCATTTTGCATAATCATATGTTGGAGTTTCCATAAATTTGTGTGTTTATGCTTTTTTCCCCCTCAGCATTTGCACCTTGGTGAGCACATACATGACACTGGCTGCTGGACTCTTTCAGACCCCAGGGGCCCTTTTGGTCTGGGGCTCCAAGCCCACCTGCAGCAGTACCACGCACTGACAGCACTACCCCCAGCCTCTCCTGGAGCCCTCACCTCCAAAGCCTCTGCCAGCTCTACACGTGTTTGTATCTTTGCTGCCAAAATCCTTCCAAGCACGGGTCGCTTGCATTCCTTACTCAAGGTTAGGATTTGCTGATCAGGAGCAAAGAGTGTGTTAGCCCTGAAGACTGCTGGATACACACCCAGGGCGAAACCCCACTAGGTTGCCAAGCAGTCAACTGCACCCAGAGGAGGATACTGAGAGAACACTGTAAGAGGATAATTGTACTCTGCTTCTCTTCCCCACAGAAGCCCTCTAGTTCCCTTACACTGCAGAGAAGTGGCATAAAGTAGAAGAGATGGGCTTGGTAAAAAGCTTGGGACAATGCTTAAAAGTGCCAGTGGAGGTGCAGGGGAAACACTCTGCCCTTCACTGTCTTCAGGGATTTCTACACAACAGAGCCGTTGAGGAAAAGGCAGAGATAACTTCTTCAAGCAAGACTGCCTGCAAGCTTTTTGTGACCGTTCCCATTCAAGGAGACAAGAGAGTTGCAAGTTTTACAAGAATACCTGAGTGTACATTCCAGTTTGCTGAGTTTTATTGCTGCTGCTGTGCTAATCATCCAATTCTCCACCAAAGAGGGGCATTTTTTTTCATGAAGGGTCACAAGCCTTAAACCTCACCTAAGCATGAAAGCAAACAGATTGATAACATGCAGTCCCTGAAGATTTTTCCCAGTGCCTGAAACTAAGGCTCTAATAAAGTAAAACTGGGATTAGAATATGAGTGCTTTTTCTTTAAAGTCTCACAAAGTCTTACAGTGCTGGCCCTGTTTAGTTTGCTTCTATGCATCCACGTTCAACATTAGCAAGTTATCTCAATGCTGGATAGGAACAAAATATGTATGAGGCATCCTTGTACAAAGAAAAAGTTGTAGGCAGTGTCTGTACTACACAGCTTGAAATAGAGGTAGATCAGATATGAATGGGGTAGGGAACGAGGTATATAATGCATAAGCAATGAAGTTCACAGGAATGATGGCAAAAATTGGGATGTTTGCTTCACAGGTGTTCTTCCCCTCTTTTTTGAAGGGTTGAATTAGAAAGAAATCAGATAAACAGGAAGCAAATTGTGAAATGAGGATGACTAAATAGTAAAGGTGGAAAAAAGGAAAAGAACAGATCAAGAAATGAATGATATAGAGGTAAAGAAATCATGACAGAGGCAGCACACAGCAGAGAAAGAGTGATACAAAAGTGAAACATTTTCCAAGAATCCATAACACTTTGCTTTGGTGGTTCTCATCAGCTGGAGTCTCGGGCTGGCTTCTTCTAGAAGTTTTTCTGTAACAGTGGTGGAGGGAGAAGACCACCACCCAGGTCTTTTTGCCCTAAAAATTATGTCTGTGCGTGCTGAGGAAAGACAGATGGTAGACTGAGATGCCTCAGTTGTGGGTGAGGGTATATAGACCTATAAATCATATAAAAGTTTAGATCAGTTTAATCTGCAAAGTTGTGCATAAAAAACAGCAAAGTTAAAAATAAATAAAACCCTACTTCATATATCAAGGGACGGTGGTAACATTATGGTTTTTAAATTTAAAAAAAACCAACATTGGATATTAACCAATTGACTAAATTTTCTGTGTTGGAAAGTAAATAATAGACCTTTGTGGAGATTAATAGCCTGACACAGAGGCTGGGAGAACAGACAGCCTGGAAAGCTTTCAAGCTCTGTGAGCTCCTTTGCCTCGGGATACCCATGACTTTGAGCCCAGGGTATCCTGTTAACCCAAAGAAATAACTTGACCAGTTATTAGAGAAGGGGACCAAAAAGGAATCCAGGGGGCAACACATCACATTTATGCTTCTTCATCCATTTTAATTTTTGCTTCCTGCTCCTTTTCTGTTCTCCTCATTTTTTATGTGCCTCTTAAGGAACATGTTTAGCCTTACTGTCCAAGAATAAATCTTATTCAAACACAGCTGTGAACCCGTGAGAAGAAAAGATTAAAAAAAAAAAAATCACCCAAAAATCTTTGCTTCAGAGGGATTAGTATATTAGTATATATTATGCAATGGCTGAACTGACTGTGCTATGCCTTTGCTTTTCTTCAGCCTTTCACTGCAGGTAAACGCTTAATCTTTGAAAATCTGAAATACTATCTCTGTGAATATTTGGAATCTCTGGTACCAGACCAGGAAGGCTGTACAGTCATGGTGCTCTCCAGCTTTAGTTAGTCTTCTTTAGACAAGTTACACTATGCAATGCTGACATGGCCCAAATGTCATCAGCTCAAAGAAAAGATCCCTTTGCTACCTGCACTTTCCTTTTCTTTGCCTCTCTTCCAAGTGTTTTATCTCTTCTCCTTGTCAAAACTAAATACCAAAACCCTGAGTATTAAGTTACGCCACACTCCCAAAATAAATCTTTTACCATCCCCATCATTATCTAAAAATTATTCACATCCATTACTAAGCAGAAAAAATCCCATAAGGTGGTAAGGAAAAAAGAGGTATTGTTTAAGTGAAAGCTCAGCTCGTAGTTCTTCCTTCTACTCCTGACTTGACTTTGACTCCTGTATCTTCCTCAAAAGATTCAAGGAATTTGTAGTGATGGTTGTTGATGATATGACAAAGCAGCTCTCTCCAGCCTGGGTGGAGAGCATCATGCCCAATCCATCATGCCCATCCACAAGTCTGCTGTCACTTTTTTATCTGGACTGCACTCCCACCCTGACACCTGAGAAACACCCCAAAATCCAGACTCTTTGCATCGTATCTCAATGTCTGGCAAGTCTGCCCACAAGAGAGGGAAGCCTGCAATGTTTCAGGCATTCACAACCATCCTTTTGTTGGATTGGGGCCCAGTGCCAGGATTTGTGCTATCTTCTGCTGGCATGGACCAATATTTGAATCCAACCCTTGATATTTAATTAAGAACAGTATTTGGAGCATCTGTTTGCAAAAGCAGTCAGAGTGTATTCAGATAATGAGGACTTTGCAGTATGTTGTGAGGCCAGGCATTTTATTATTTAGAGCTTTCTTGGAACTAAATTCCCTGCAAATACACACAGGACGAATTAGAAATAGAATCTAAATGTTCTTTCTTCTTCTGACCCCCAACACAGTAATGACTGTATGGAAATGGACACTGCAGAATCACAGAGAAAATGTCTTGTGGGCCATCTGATAAATCTAAAATTAGAGCACTAGTTTGTCTAAAGAATTGGCTCAGGAAGTCAAATCACTTAAGCTGAACAGAAAAGCATAGAAGGAAGGATGCCAGAGCAGCAGGAAACAAAAAGCATAGCTTGAATTATCCTTCCTTATTCATTACCATAGCTTTGATTTGGTGGGTTTTTTGCTGAGAAGAGGATGATTCCTCTTCAAACTACAAGAACATAATTACTGACCTACCCTGTGAATATAATGTTTTACACTATGAAAGTCCTACAAAAATGAAATGAGAGCTATTTCAAAGTACAGGACATTAAACTCACACACTGGAGAATAATAGAAATGGTCTCATCTAGATTTTGTTTCTGATCACAGCTTTTGCTGAGCAACAGAACCTGATGGACTTGTCATTAACCCAAGAATCAGAAAATGCTGGTGTGTAGCTGAATAAACCCTGCTTACTCCCTTAAATAGCTGTTAGTGAATGCACTTTGACACCTAACTTTGATTCTTACACTCATTCTTTGGGAAATTGTGATGGGGACCTTTTTCTTGTGCTACAATGTGTAACAAAAATGAGGAACTGGTGAATAAGGTAAAAAAATCTGACAGATGAGGTGTGAAAACATTAAATGCTTTCAGACAGGGCTTTCAAGATGAGGGTGTGATGATAAACAGGAGATTCAGTAACATTTTTGTTAATGATAAAGGACAACCCATGGTGGGAGTTTAATGGACTTCATAATGCATTTTATCAGATGTTTTTATGTTCCAAATTGGTCTCTTCCACATGGCTGGCAGCTCTTTCAACATGCTGAGGGAAATCTAACCTGCAAAGACCAGCCATTTACAGAAAAGAGTGTTGATGAGGTGCAGAAACAAAAAAATGCAGAAGGACAGGATATAATGACATAATGGGTAGGTAGGAGGAGGGAGGGGCAGCCATTATCCAAGTACAGTTCATAACAAGGGACAGAATGGAAGTAGAAGGCCAGACCTCTTGGGAAGGACAACTCAGGATGGTATCTGCAGGCAGGAGAGTATGAGGCTGACAAGCTTTTGGGAACATTGAGAAGGGCTCTTTGTGCACTGATGTCTGAGCACCACCTGAGTTCCTGTTCTCTACAAGGGTTGCGTGCAGTGACAGCAAGGGACTGCTCAGGCAGCTGCACTGCATCCTCAGCCTCCTCCAGGAGCAGGGGGAAGGCTGATAAACTATGGTAGTAGCCTTTCTTTCTGTCAGTAAATTACAGGCTGGGATGTGGCATTTAAAGTGCTCCGTAGGAAGGAAGATGAGAGATCTTTATTTTCAATTATATGGAAATGCACCCAGCAGTTTTCTGATTTAAACTGGCATACATTCATGGAGGTGGAGGCATAGGAAGCTGAACTCCTATTAAGAGTGGCAGAGTACTTCTCTTCAAGGAAAACAGATGAAGATGAGAATTCAGATAAAGTAGCTTGTTCTTGGAGTTCAGGGATCAGCAATATGTAGAGCAGCTATTCTTAGGCTGAGATTTCATCTGAGGTTCTTGTTTTCCTGTATCTGAGTTGTATGTAGGCATTCCCTTTTGCATGCCACTGGTCTGTATTCATGGTTTAATGCCGGGGAAACACTCCCTTGCACATAAGGAACTCTTTTCTCCAATAACATAGGTATCTGTGAACATAACATCACACTCCTTTTTCCTCTGCATGGCTTGAAAGCTGTATTTACTGTCAAGGTTAAACTGCTTCTTTAAGCTAATCGTCATCTGTGCTAAAAATTAGCTTCATTATGATGCACTGTCAGTATTAGACCTTTTTATTACTATTAAAGTTATTTGCTTACCATTTGTATTTTACTTACATAGACAGTTGAACTATAGATGCTACTTGTTTCCAATCGGTTTAATTTCATGATGTGACTAGCATAACAGCATGCTATTTAAGGGTACACATTATGAAATAATGGAACAAAGTTCATACATTATTTAAAGATTTGTAAAAAATAGCTGTCTTGATGTAATAAAACTTTTTTTTTTCTTTTTTGTCCTTTTTTTTTTTGTCATAAGCAAACTTCTCAGTGACCCTGTAGGCTACAGAAATGAAACTACTGCTGGGCATCTAGCCTCTAACCTTTGAAACACTGAAATAAAACAGATGGTTCCTAGTAACAGGGCTCTTGATAACTCCCAAATTTCTTGAGGTAGACCACACTACTGTTTTATAAGTAAGAAACAAATGATAATAAAATGATGGATGGAGGGTTCCACTCCTCAGAAAATTTCTATTCACACATGCTCACGTGTCCCATGAGTAATGTGGTTTTGATAGAGGAATTATTCCTGCTGGACAGTATAACTATAGAAAAGCTTTCCAATATGATGAGTTTCAGACTCACAGCAATGAGGGCTGGAAAGGAGTCTGAGAGCTCATCTAGTTCATCCTTCTGCCTTGTGGCAGAGCCAGCCAGACCTTTCCCACCTCCAGCAGATGTTATTAAGGCCGCTTTCTGGTGATAAATGCACAGCCACTCCAGGCCTCCTAGTCCTATCTCCAATCAGCCTTTATAGTTAAACTTTTTTCTCCTAACACATAAGCCAAGTCTTCCTTGTTGCATTTGAAGCCCTTTAGGTCTCATCCTCTCCACAGGGAATATTCTAATAAATAGTGCTTCATTCCTCTTCTCCAACCACTTACACATTTCAAGAGGCATCACATTCCCCCTCTAATTCTTCTCCTTGCTTGACGAGATAATTCCAATTCTTTTAACCTGTGCTTATAAAGCACAGTGTCTGATAACAGAGGGTTATATGTTGCTCTCATCTACCAGATCCATCCTCTCCGCAGCCTGTTCTCCCACCACTCAAGAGTAAGCCTGACTTTTCTATTAAATTTTTGAGATATTTTGATTAGAAATCGTGCATGTTAATTAGTTGATTGCAATTCTTGTGATATGTAAACAATGTAAATGATGAAATAGAAGTGATTATATGCAAAACATCTCTTTTTTGGTTCACTTTGTAGTGGAACCTACCCCGTGCTGTCCAGTTTTTACTGTTTGCACAGAAAGAATATGCTGTTCCTTCAATACTTGAATTCCTGGGGCTTCTGATGACCGTAAATTTTTGTTTTCTCTCCTTTTGTCAGGGCAGATAGTGCCATCATCCTCCAAGGGTAGTATCCCAGTGAAGATCTGCTGAAATAGACCTGAAGATTCAAAACCTATTCAAATTTATAATTCTTCTAATGTCAAAAATTTTTATCTCATTCACAAAAGCTAAGATGAGAAATAAAATATTTAAGGTAAACTAGCCTGTAATATACTCACTTAAAAGAGGTTTCCTATGTGTAGTCTCATAGAATCAATCATAGAATCCCTCAGGCTGGTTTTCCTGTACTGCGTCTTACTGCAAGCATTTAGTGTAAGAGAAAAGCAGACTGTTTTTTCAGTAGATGTCTAAAAATAAAAGGCATTTGGGTTCTTTTGTTAAAAGATTCTGAATCTTCATGCCTCTTCTTAGAAATATTAAAGAATCTGGACCCTACTGGGATATTTCCAAGTGCTGAGCTGCCTAATTTCATGAGAATCAAGAGGACCTTGGTAGCTAAATACTTAGGCATTTTGGAAAGCCTCCTTAGCACCTGTCAGTGGTCAGGGCAAATGTCCAATGCCATTCTTTCAGCAATTAGACTGTTTTGGTTCTGCTCAGTGAGATGAAAGGGCAAAGCACCAAAAGACTTTTCTTAATAATTTCTTATGCCTCAAGGGAGCATTTGGCCCAGTACTGCTTTTTTCCCCCCGAACTCAGCAATACGCTATACCTTACTTGGCAGATTCCAGAGAATTACTAAAAAATTCATAACCCAGAAACATAAAAACGTAAACAGTAATGCTGGATGCTGCACTATGCATGAAAATAACCAATGCCAATTCTAAATGCAGATTGCTAATCAATATAACTAGATTTGTAGACACTAAAATGACACCTTTGTCTCTCTTCCAACATGGGAAAATGAAACTACAAGAGGCAAAAACATCACACAGCAGAAAACAAACTCAGTGTTGAAATCGGTCAGTAGTGCTTTCAACAGTCGCTTACTTAATTGTTTCTTGCTTTCCTTGTGCTGCTGCCAAGAACAAAGGTCATATTTAATGACTGCCTAAATAACTTGCAATTTTTTTTTAGACTTGCCCTAGAGGTGGCTGATGTGGATCCTTTTGTACTTGGTAGGAAAGTCTCATATGGATTACCCTGTTAAAGAAACATTATCCTTCTAAACTGATTCAAATCCCTTCACATCCTCCAAAATACACACTTTTCTTTTTCTTTTCTGTTTCATGTCAAATGCTGTAGTGATAGGTCAAACAAGGCAACACTGTTCGTTTCAAGATTATATAGCACTCAGGACATCCACATCATCTTTGAAGTAAATTTTTGAAGCCATAATCCTCTGCCAAACAAAAAAGAATATGTGTCATCCTAACATCATTGTAATGACATGCCCTTAGCCAGGAGTCAGAGACAATAGCAAAAACTGAGTCTTCTCTGTCTTGTCCCTCAAGTAGAAAATGCCATGGCTCTATCACTTAGAAATAGTGATTTACCATCTCTGTTCTAGAAAGTGAATTCCAATACAATCTCATTTTTTTAAATGACAGGACACTCCTGGTATTTACACACCCTTCTCTTCTTGCTTTATTAGGGGCCAGTAGCTGGGCAGTAAACAAAAGGAAAGTATGTTGTAACAAAGAACTTCATGGTGAGGTGGAAAGAGAAGAAAGAATAGAAGAAAATGGAATAATAATTTCATAATATCAAGGACAGTCTGAGACAGACTGTTAGGTTCTCCTATCAGGCCCAAAACTGGGGCACATGTGCCATGTGGAAGAGGGTTGGCAGTGGAAAGCATTGAAGCTCAAGATAATGAATTTCATTCCATCTGAGGGACCTAGGTCCTATTACAAAAGGACCCTGTACTTTCTGTATTTTTGAAAATACCCCAGTGGGACAGAGGGTGATCACAGAGGTGATGCCTACACCAGCATTACACTGATGCCAAATCAGTTCAGAGTTTCCTTCTGTTCTCTTCTCCCATCCATATAGGAGTTCCTGCCCCAGAGAATAAATAGGAGTCCCACATTTTTTAATGTTTCTTTGAAAACTGATCCTTGAAAACACAGATTAACTACTTCAATCTGTCTTGCTGATTAAAATACAGCGTTTAATGTTTAGTGCATGACGGTTACTTTTCAACACTGCTGAAGTCTGCCCTTGCTGTATTTAAGTCCATAGCATCACAGCACCACAGAATCATAGAATATGCTGAGTTGGAAGAGACCCATCAAGATCATCGAGTTCAACTCCTGGCCCTGCACACGACACCCCAAGAATTACACCATGTGCCTGACAGTGTTGTCCAAATGCTTCTTGAGCTCTGTCAGGCTTGGTGCTGTGACCATTTCCCTGGGGAGCCTGCTCCACTGCCCAACCACCCTCTGGGTGAAGAACGTTTTCCTGATATCCAACCTAAACCTTCCCTGACAGCTTCATGCCATTTCCTCAAGTCCTGACACTGGTCACGAGAGTGAAGAGCTCAATGTCTGCCCCTCCTCTTCCCCTTGGGAGGATGTTGAAGACCACAATGAGATCTCTCCTCAGTCTCCTCCAGGCTGAACAGACCAAGTGACCTCATAAGGCCTTCCCACTCAGTAATCCTGATGGGTCCCCTCCAAATCTGCATATTCCATTATTGTATGATTCACTGTCTTCATGGCCCTGCTTTGGACTCTCTCTAATAGTTTAATGTCTTTTTAATATTGTGGCACCCAAAACTGTCCCTAGCACTTGAGGTGAGGCCACCCTAGTCCAGAGCAGGGTGGGACAATCCCCTCTCTTGCCCAGCTGGCGATGCTGTACCTGATGCCTCCCAGGACACAGGTGGCCCTCCTGGCTGCCAGGGCACTTCTGATTCATATTCAACTTGCCATCGACCAGGACCCCCCCGTCTCTTTCCACAGCTCTTCTCTCCGGCCTCTTGTTCCCTGGTCTATACACACAACCAGGACTGCCCCATGCCAGATGCAGAATCCAGCCTTTCCCTTGCTGAACTTCATCTGGTTGGTGATTTCCCACCTCTCTAATTTGTCAAGGTCTCTCTGCAGGGCCTCTCTGCCTTTGTGGGAGCCTACAGCTTCTCCCAGTTTAGTGTCACTGGCAAACTTTGGGTCCTGTGTCGAAGTCATTAATGAAGATGTTGAAGAGAAGTGGGTGGAGGATGGAGCCCTGGGGAACCCTACTAGTGACAGGACACCAGCCTGATGTCACCCCATTCTCTGTAACTCTTTGTGCCCGACCCATGAGCCTGTTGCTCACCCATTGCACAACACTGTTATCCAGCTGTGTGCTGGACATTTTGTCCAGAAGGATACTGTGAGGGACAATTTCAAAAGCTTTGCTGAAATCCAAAAAGATTACATCTACTGGTTTATGAGGTATTCCAAGTGGAAAGGGACCTCTGGAGGGTTCTGTCCAACCTCTTCACAAGGCAGGGTCCACTGCGAGTGTAGACCAGAGTCCTCTGGGCTTTGAACAGTCAGGTTTTTTAAAACCTCCAAGGACACAGACTGTACAACATCTCTGGGCAACACTTTCTCATGCTCAATTTGCCTCACCATGTTTATATCCAGTCAGAGCATCTCCTCTTTCAAGCTACACCTGTTCTCTCACATGCCCTTGCCACGCACCACCTTGAAAACCCTGATTCTGTTTCCTCAAAAACTTCCTTATAGGCACTGGAATTAAATGATGTGCAAAAGCAGAAGTCAATCCTAAATAGGCTACAATTTGTCCAAAGTAAGATCAGACCTTCCTATCGGTGTCTTTCCCATTTCCTTTCCTTCTCGATCCTAACTGAGCGTTAGCTCCCTATCCTTCCCCAGCACGCTGATCTAGCAAGGTGTGACAAACACGGGCTCAGATGCAAGGATGCCTGTGCAGAGGACCACTGACTTGAGACAAACTTTCATATGCTTAAACAGTCCCTCAGAAATATGAGTGGCTACAATGTCACATCTTCATACACATTCTCGGTACCGTTCTTGACTTGGAGCTAGGATTAACCATCCATTATCTCTCCGTCAAAAAAAGCTGGAAACGAAACTTGAATTTATGTTTTAAATGCAAACTGATATTCTGAAATCATTCCTTGGCCCGGGAGTATGTGCTGGTAACACATTAACCAATGTGAGAACTGGTAACACTGCATCTATACCTAGGCATGTGCTTTCAGACCTTGCCAGACAGAGGGAGGAGAGAACAGCTAAGCCTTGCATATGCTCCCTCTTTCCCTCAACAAGACCATAAACCAGCAAATTGTTACACTAACCTTAACTTGCATATCGAGACATTCCATTGAAATGATACGCTGTAAGCTTGTGATTAGCTATCAACAGATTGTCACTTAAATGTCATCCTTAACGAGTTATTTAAGATGAAATAAATTTAGCAGAGAACCAAGCCACACTGGGGGAAGTTTAGCTTGTAGAAATTTGCCGTCCTATTAGGTCTGAGCCACACTCATTTTTAGTAGTGTGTAATGACATGGGTAAACCTTACCCACATTTTGAATGATGGAGACACAGCAAATGTTAATAATGATTTAATTAGTCATTTGTACTGACAGTAAAAATATCCACAATTACTATTACTAGGCCCAAACTGGAAGACTGCCTTTGATTCCCAAGGGAACAGGCACACTACCAGAACATGGGAATTAGGAAGAAAGTGCTTTCCTGAGTGCATTCCACTTTTGTTCATTATTAATGCATTTTTCATCCTCAAAAAGCGTGACAAGAGATCCAAGTGCAAGAGGAAGGCATGCGGGAGAGAGAGACTGTCAGTGTATGTATTTGCACTAACTAGCACTAGCCTGGCACTTCCTAACACACATCCATAAACTCTACTGGTAATAAATAGCATGAATCCTCAATCCAGAATTTGAAGTTTTATTTATAAGGAGCTCTTCTGAAGTTTGCTGTACTGTTTTCAGCAACGTCTAGTCTGCCAAGGAATGGCTTGCTTATTTCACATCTTTTCTCTTGGGTACTGCCTTACCAAATTCAAGGTCCTTCTCACTCATGGCAGAACACGTTTCTATTTCAAGGGGCATTATTATTTCAGGAAAAAATCAAAATTGTGGTAACACCTGGTGGCAGCAGTGAGTAGCAAGGAAGGAATGATGAAATCGATACTCAAGCTTCAAGGAGCATAAGGTAGAGGCAAATTCCACACAACTGTCGAGTTTTCCACGTCCCCATCTGTATATTTCTGCATTCTTTATGTGTATCTTTGCAAGTCCTGGTGTGCCTAGGAGGTTTTTCCAAGGGCATTTTATCCCACAGTGTGTGTGTATCTGAATGCTTCTAACGAGCAGTTCAGACCATAGAGAGGAACCAGATGATCCTCAGAAACACAGGAGCAATGTAACACTTCTGAGCTGTTGCTGCTTAGCCTGCTCCTCAAGCCTAGGTTGCAGCAACTGTTCTTATAATATCTAATGCCAGCTCAGGGCTGAGGATGGGACGCTGAAGCCAACAGTGAAATGCAGAGAGAAGGGTGTGCCTTGCTATTCTGAGGCGTCATGTTCTTGCTCCTCTTCTTCTAGAGTACTGAGAAGAAGGCAAATCTAATTAAGTTAAAATAGAGCTGTATGCAAGAAATAAATAATAATATAGAACCAGTTAAACAAATAATAGCTGTTTACTATTTTCATAGTTTTTCTTGGAGAAAAATAAATATTAGTTATCTGAACATTGTCAGCACCATGTGGCAATGTCAGTGTCAGGAGACTTAATTTTGGAAATTACTTTGTGTTTGGGACATCTGAGCAGCCTAAAGATCAAGTATTAGAGAACGCCTCTGGGCTCTGACTCAAGAAAAGGCACACTAAGTGTCAGGAAACATGACAATATTAGTATTTCTACCTCATTTTGGGACCTCTGAAGCTACATTTTCAAATGACAGGCTGAAAATGGCAAGGATTTAGGAACTGCTTCATGAATTCAACTGCAGCCTGTGGAGCAGGGACGGAGCAGGTGGCACCTGTGAGCTGAAGGACCTCCCTTCCACAGGCTGCCGTTGCTCTTCAACCAGTGTCCTGGGAAGCAACATTAGCATGGATTTGCAGGCACGCCAAGGAATGAAGTCTATCCCCAGAAAAGCTGCCAGCCATGAACTACAACAGTAATTCCAAGCATCCCTCACCTATCACGGAATTAGTGTCATTAGTGAGAGGTCCCTTTGAAGGCAGATGAGAGGATGGGTGAACGTGACAGCATATTATTGTTTTATAAACTAAACAAAAGGTTAACATTTGTAGGTTTTTGCTGCTTTTACAACAATGTTATGGACTGCAATTGTCACGGTCCACAATGTGATGACAAAATTGAAGGCAGATGCACTTGCAGCAACAGTGATTTCAAAGCTGTTTCCCTGAGACTGTAGTATTTGTAGTAAGTGGGCATGAAGAAGGGATGAAGTGCTGCTGACACACAGCAGTCCTGAAACCATAGGTGTGCTGATAGAATTTAAAGTGCAAACAAAATAGTAAGGCAGGACTTTCCACTGATGCAAGAAGTAGTAGCCCAATAATGGACACTGGTCAACCTTGCATTACCATTTTCTTTATCCTGACTAATCATGTGTGAAAGCTGTTATTCCTGATGAATCCATATTCCTGTCTATGTCTTCTCATCATCTGTATTAACTACTCCCACCACACCCTAAAAGTGTCCTCAGCGGGATTTTACAGTAGCCTTAATACTGTTGTTCACATAGGCTGATTGGTACCTTGGCCTGTGCTGTACTGCAGAGATGATTATAACATTGCCAGGCTGTAAAGACAAAGGGGAGGGGATGTAGACATTTCAACATATAGACTTTGAACCCCTCACTTGTTGTCTGGGAAGAAGAGTTATCCTTGCCATAGCAGGGCTATATGAAAGAATGCGAGAGAGGAAAAGAGAAACCACACGTGACTGGTCCTGCCTGAGACCAAAGAAATGCCCTGCTGTGGCATGAGTGAGTATTTCTGGGTGAGATCTTATCAGCCCAAAAGAGGAAATGGAGACAAGATGTTAAGGATGTGCCTTGGTTTTTCTCAGGGGCATCTTGAACTTTTGTTAGCCGCTATGTTTCCCAGTACCTGCCCCTCAGGATGGAGCATTGCCTTGGAGGGAAACAGGAAACAAGAAAGGAGGGCAGTATAAATATTATTTGCATTAGCCTTGCATCTTCTGGAGGTGTGACTATAGGACAAGTAGAAAAGTGAACAAAAATAAAACCCCCAGATTTCCTACAGTTACCTGTTGCTTTCTTTGTGTTCTTAGCAGGATTAGGTTTGGGGAACGTGTGGCATCGCCTCCACTATGCAGCAAATTTCAGTATTCTATATGGTTGTATGCTACAAAAATTTAGTTGCTGAGTGTGACAGTAGTTTTATAGTACTGTTAGAGGATGGCAAGAACCACGGGCCCATTGCAGTTTCATTAGCATAATTGGCATCTGCACTTATATGGATTCAGCATTACTGAAGCAGTTTCAAAGGGACTGATTATGTGCTGTATTCCTTGGAGCAGTATTTTAGCCGGAGATCCCACTGGGATGGAGTAGACATGAAAAAGAGCCCTAAATTTTATAGTGCTGTGTCAGTATTACTACAAGAAAAGTGTAGTAACTAGAAGAAATTTATCACACATAGGCAATTACCAGCTTAATGGATTTACATTGTTCTTTTAGATTTATCTTGATCAGTTCTCTATTATAGCCTCCCTTGATCATCTAATAGGTTTGCTCTTTCCCTAGAAACTGAACTTCAGTGTTTTCTGTTACTTGCATGCAAAATGTAATCACTCACTTTGTGATCTACAAAATAAGGTGTAGCAGCACTCTAACAGCATTAAACTATGTGTTTCTGCTAGCAGCAGATTGCTCAGAGTTTTTTCTTTTCCTATTTGAAGCAAATGCCAAAATGCAACTGCACAGCCAGCAGGGCAAAACCAGCAGGCAGGGTACAGCATCATGCACTTGCTTGTCCCTGAGTCAGAGTATATAGACTAGAACAGCCAAAAAATTTCTGACAATGGCAACATTTGCTGAGAGCTCCAACCTGTACTTGGATATTGGTCAAGTTTCAAGGATGTCCCAGCTACCTTACAGCTCTTACTCCAGCCAGTCTTGCACTGCAACATAAAATCATCAGGATTCCACACTTCTTTCTTTTTCTTTTTTTTTTTACCCTGGATGTGTCAGAAAGTGGGTGTACTCCTCCAGGATAATTTTGCACTGGAAGTCTAGTGCAAAGATGCTAAACAGGGTTGACAAACCTGACTTGTACTTTTCTTTTTTTTTTGGAAGCCATTTCAGTTGTCAGATAAATATAACAAATCTTTTTAACCTATTTATATTTATACTTCTATATGGGCTATGCAGATTTAACATCATAAAAAAGTGTGTGTATTATGCAACAAGGAATAGTGAAATTATGGAAAATTATGGTTTTCCTCATGTTACAGTATGTGTACCTGCAGCTGTGCACAACCTGTGAGACCCAATGTGTGCCAGCTCCCCTGCCCAGGTGGGGAGGATGACAACCTACTGACAGTTTACAAGGACAGAAGCTAATCCAGCGCTGACTAATGCTTCCGCAGGTAGAAAGGAACCCAGGTTCTCATTCTGGAGGGCAGCTGTGACATCTTTCTGGAGAAAGGTCTCCAACACCAGGTTCCTGCCATTCACTTACCCAAGAATTTCAGGGATCTGTCCTGAAGTCTGGGGGCTTAGTGGCTAAAGGATTCTAGATTTGTCATGTGCTACAAATGAAGAGAGATATGATAGCAATGGAGAGCCAGTAGTTTTTTAGATAGTCCTGTGTCTCTTGCTGTCCCAAGTAAATTCACCCCTTCCCATACCTTGACCATGCAATCAAATGATTTAAATATTATGTTTTCAAATTAAGGGGTTTGTGTTTTTTTCTTAACCCAAAGGGGATTAGAACACTGAGTGTCAATATTAAATATAATCACAGAAAATACCACAGGTTCCCTTAAACTGGCTTTGGGACATGGAGGAGAAAATGGTTTTCTCTGTTTTCTTCCTTAGACTGCTGTGGGAGACAGCAAAGAAAGCATGACATATTTCTTTTGATATATCATAGAAAGTAAGCTGTGGGGTGCTGTAAAACACTGTTAAATGAAAATATATTTTGGGAAGGATGATTAGACTTAATGAGGGTATTTAAAAACAGCACTAAATATGTCAGTGTGAACACAAATAGAATAGTTCTGTTATTTTTAAATTAAACTGATATAAGTATTTACATTTCTTTTAAAATTGTTTTTCCTTTTGGAAGAAAAGAAAGAAAATCTAGGTTTACATGACAAAAGGGACAGTGAGTACTTCCCTGTTTACTCTCCAGAGTTTTCTTAAGCCTGATATTTTAAATCAGTTAGTTGAACAGCAACAGGATAGCTGTGGATCACAAATAAGGGACCAGATACTAATGGAATTGATGAGGTGATTAATGACACTTTCCTGTACATTTCCAAGGAAATCTGTCGTGTCCTGCACAAAAAAGGCTGTTTTGATAGGAACAGTCACCACCTATCCCACAGCTTCTTTACATGGTTTCAGTAGGAAAAAAATTAGTTTCTATCTATGATAGTCATTAAAAATCACATTTAACAATGAACAAAGGGCTCTAGGTCAAGCTGTGAATGCCCAGAGACATCCCAGCCTCGCTAACAGGATGTGCTTTCACACGTGCATTTGGCAGCAGCCAGTGGAAGCAGTCCCAGACTCCCACCCTTCTTTCCCAGCCCCATGCCGTCCTTGACCATGCCTGGTAGGATTATTTCTGTGACTGTGCAATGAGCTGGCTCAGTGGACAGGTCTTAGTTAAAGATCATTCAGGAAAAAAAAAAAAAAAGAAAAAAATAGGATGAAAAATGTTATTTTTCAGCCTGGCTGCCCAGGTAGCAGAAGCAGGTTCTTGGCAGTGCATCCAGGGATGCTCACAACCCCAGCTGCTTGCACCAGCTCCTGTGAAACCACAGCCTCACTGCAAAACTCCTCTGCTGATGAATAGGAAAGAGTGAGGGACATGCTGTTAGGTCATTTTATCCATCCTGGGTTTTTTTGACTAAGCTGGTTCAGGGGAGCTGGAAAAGGGACTGTGATAATGGAAATGAGGGTAGTGCCAGCCCCAAGCATTCAGAAATCCTGAGTTAGGCTGGCAGAAGTCATGAGAACTCATCTTTAAAAATAAGAAAGGTAGTATTCCTTTTAATCCTTGCTGCAGTCTTGACCTTTAAGGTACATGAGATACTGAATGCACATCTTCTTAGCCTTTTCAGAGGGACTAGACTGATACAATCATAAACCAAGATTTACATACTGCTCAGAAAATATACCCAGCCTTTTCTTGGTGGCTCTTTATCTACCTAGCACATCTGACTCTTGTGCATCAGAAAACTGAATCTGACCCTGATAACTTAATCAAAACTTACCAGGCTGCTGTGGTGGGCACGTGCTGCCTGGGGCTGGACATGATTCATCACTGCCAGCTCCAGGTCAGCAGTGAGGTCCCTGCGCTGCAAGCACCTGATGGCACCCAGTGCTGGCAGGTCAGCTCCTGGGCCACTGACCTGCTGGTGTGCCACACACACCACTTTGGGTCATGTACTGCTCTGGAGCCTGCCAACTAAGTTGTCATCAGGAAATACTTTTCCCCTGCACTCTGCTGATTTAATTTGGCAAATCCTCTGAAGATCAAAACCTCCCATGAACCAGTAAAAGTTTCAGATTATGTATATCTCCTCTTGGGTTTATGGTTGATCAGAGAATGCCCATATGAATTATTTATTATGCAGTTGAAGTGTTTTGACAGAGTTGGAAAATCAGCTATCAGGAGACGGTTCCAGCTCAGCACTGCTGATGGTCCAAGAGAAATCACAAGAATTATTACAATGGGTGAAAATCTGCAGCTCAGCACATGCAGACCTGCCAATACATACACACAGATCGATATCTTACATTGAGATATGCAGTTTTTTACTACCATAATTTAAGTGGCAGCTTTCTTCTTCTCTCCCCTCCAGGGTGTCCTCACACTGCTTGGCTTCATGAAGGCCTGTCCAAAAACCTGCTAAAAGAAAATAAACACTGATTTCAGGTGGATGAATATGTCATTCCCAGCCAAAATCACTTTGCCTAGCACAGTACTTCTGTTTTGCATTGTGAGTCATTATATGTACCTGTGAACAATGGGCTAAGCAGTCACAGCCTGTTCTATGCAGGATCGGGCCACATCAGTGCAGAGGGCATTGCTGGGTTCCCATGGTGGGAGGGCAGTGGTGCAGTGTCCTGAGCCCCAAAGATGTAAATGTCTGTACCAGATGAGAGCTGAAGGAGTTTGTGATGGATTTTTCCATGGGGGAGAAGCAAAGGTATCAGACACTAACTTTTAGGCTACATTTTATTTGTATTTGTTTGGCACAAGGAGAAGCACAATTCTAGCCAGTCTCTGGAAGTGAAACTATTAATAATCTCTAACACTAGATACGATCATGCAGCAGAGCTGATCCATTGCTCTCACCAGATGCAGTGCAAGGCTGGCACTGGCGGTTCTGGGTGGCTAGGGAAGGTGCAAGGCAGGCTGCAGCAACCTGTCTTCCTTTTCTCTCCAAAAAGCTGCCAGAGATCTGTGGATTCAGGGTTATTTCTTTCCTGTGATGCTCTGATGGATGTATTTTCTGAAAGTGTTAAAAGCATAGCCAGATTCGTTCACCTCGATTTCACTGGTTGCCCCCAACAAAAATGTCTCAGACACTTGAAATCCACCTGGGTGGTCAGCAGCTCTGACCTTTGGCTGGGCAGTGTTGTAGCCACAACCTCTTCCATACAAACCCCCAGCAGCAGGGACCCTCAGAAGCCTCCTCTGCCCCCATGCAGGCACTCCGGCTGCTTTGCCACGGGTGTCGGCAGTCGTGCACCCCTGCCCGTGGCAGGGAGCCCACTGAAAACTGATCCAGCCATGGCCTCAGCCAGTCATCACTCCTGCGAGTGCCAGACACAGGTCAGCTTACCCGGGAGCTGACACAGCCACCGCCGCTGCCTCGGCCCTGCATCCTGCACCGCCGCCACCTGCCTTAGGCTTGCAGGGCACAATCTCTGGGACAGAAACTGCATTTTTTCTACCAAAACGGCCTCTTTGCGCCTGAAAGTGTGTTGCTTTGATGCTTATAGAAAGTTGTAAAAGAAACGAACAGCAGGAAATCTTAGCTGGAACAGTAATGCAAATAGTAATAACACCAATAAAAAGAAAACTTCCACATACAGCCAAATGCCTGCTCTAAATGACAGCAGTAAGGAAATATATGTATTTATATGAGTGTAATATATAGTTATGTGTGGGTGGGTGTATCTGAGCTATAGTGCAGGGAGGATGCTACTTACCCTTGGATTCATGGCAGGTCTAACAGCGATTCTTGCCCATGATTCGTATTTTGGAGGATGTTCAACTTAAAACCAACTGTGATGGTAACACAATTCCACAGTATGACCGCAGGACGTAATTCTCAGAAACATAACAAATAAATTTCAGATTACTTTCTAGAATTGGAAAACCTGCAGCTTAGAAACAAAACTACACAGTGTGTGCAGCACTTTCGATACCCGCTCGCATTCCGGTTCGCTTACTGATGGGCAGGTGGGCAAATACAAAGTCTTTCCCTAAATCAACACTGTGTTGCACAGACCAGTCGCCTGTGCAGAACCATTTCAAATATGTTACATGGAACTTTTCCAGTATTTCTGTTAAATTATGCTATTTCAGTGTATGTAAATTTAAATTTAGCAAATTCACCTCTTGGCAATGTAGTACTCTACAGTACTTTAGGGAATATTTGGTGTTAATGTCTTCAGTAAAAGAACTTTAATTACCTTCATCCCAGTGCTGGCTGCTCTGGAGGTTATTCTCTCCACTTTTACAAGGAAAGTATCATACTTGGCTATTTAAAAAATGAAAATACAGGTTATTCAGCATGCCCTACAAGTTAAGAAACTCAGGCTGCAGCAGGTAAGGAAAGAGAGCAGTTCACCAGTACAGATTCTGAGCAGAGAATACACCATATGAAGCTTGCTGGAGCTCAGGGTTCAATCTTTGCACCTACTAAAGAAAAAAAATGCCACTGATTCCAGCGCTGTACTGGCAGACCCAACTATCAAAGAGCTGAAACGCCTTTCTGATTTCATTTGTTGTGGCATATGTTCTAGGGGAGGGCAGGGGAGCAAGTTATTAAATCCTAATTAACAATAAAGTTGTAGGTATTTTAACGCATTCTCTCTGTGCATGTCAACTGTCAGGTCCCAAGCAGCTCCAAAATCAGTACTAATGAAAAATCTCAGACTAAAATATCCATATATTACGTTCTCTAAGTGCTGTGACTAAGAACAGTACTAACTCATACCTGCACGACTTCATTTCTTTTTAATATTTTATACAAATGGAAATCCTTCAGCATGAGAATGAAGACAACATCATGAAAACAGGAGTAAAGTTGTCTATTAAGATGCAAAGATAAATGCAAACTGTTTGCTTCATTTTCTCTTCTTTGAGTTACAAATTTCTTGCTGTCATGAAAAACCTTTTCATCTTTCCTGAAATTCATCACTGTGGCACTCAGTTGACAAATGTATTCATCACAGTAGTGTATTTCCCAGAGATTCCTGTCTTCCGCCTCAAGCATTTTATTCCTTTAGATGATAAAAGTATTTTTCTGAGAAGAGTTTACATACATATCTGTGTGGCTGTAGGCTCACGCAAACCATCAAAGTACTCCAAAAAAATTGTACTTCCAAGAAAAAAATCAGCTTTAAAGGCGGATATTCTTTATGACAGAATCTTATTTCCACAAGGGCTGTGCAGTGATCATCTTTCCACTGTGTTTGGACAGTGAAATGCTCTCTGCTGTAGCAATTAAAGAGCATGCAAGTGTACTCTATGAACTTAAAAGTTTCATTGGAGGTTCTCAATGTGTGGCAATGCAGCTGCATTACTACATTTGGATGTGTAATATCCATTTACATAAGATGGCATCAGGCAACACATTATTACTACGTGAGAATATGTGTCTATAGCTACTGCATTTTAGTTTATATAGCTGTCCTGAGGGGAATGAGAGCTGAGAAAGTTGACCATTACTGCAGCAACTGTGGTATTGGAAAAATAAGCTTTTCTTCATCTTCACTTTTCCTTATAGAACACACTGTTCCCTTTTTAATGGCACCTACACCCAGGGTAGTGGGTGTGAAAGGGGAACTTGTAAAAGAACCCCAGCTTGTCCTCCTTTCTGAGCTCACATTGTGTTACATGTAGCAAATTTTCAGAGGTCGCATTTCCACTGGAATTTGGCTACTTGAAAAAATGTCTTTTCCCTTGTTTCCCCACCCCTACCCTGGTGATCACTTCAGTGCTTTACAGCCAAAGACGTAAACTATACACTGGAATCACTTTCCCACAATTGAAACCAAACCACTCTGAAAGCCAAAACCAGAAGATATAGTCAATAAGGGATCTTCATCTCTTCAGGAGAGGAAATTAATGTATGCAGAAATCCTCTTCTCTAAATAGGCAGCTGGTTGCAATATTAGAATTATATCATCCAACATCAGAAAGTCAGGGATTTGGATGCCCAGAAATTTCTCATTCATAAGTCAGATCCTCTATTTTGCTTCTCACATGAAAATCAGAATTTCCATTTCAATACTTTCACTACTTCAGCTTAATACTTTGCTAGACCATTGGTGAAATTCATTCCAACAAAATATCCCTAAGTAGCAGATGAAACCTCCCAACAAGACTTTTATGGTGCGTAAAGCTTTCAGCTAGCCAAGGTGACTGACCAAAACTCATTCTCTCCTAAGCTTCACTTTGGGTATTAGTCTTTGAAGAACTGGTCAAGCCGGAAAAAATAATTTGCAAAATCACATCGCACTGGACTTTCCAGTTAGTCAATACTGTCCACTCTGATGTACAATGAGCCTGAGAAAAACACCATTTTGAGTCATTTGGTTATTTATATAAACAAACCAGAGTGTTTTGTTAAACACATAAAATATAAGTAAAATATTTTATTTTGTTTCTGTAAAGATATATGTAACAAAATATTCTAGTCTATAAACACTAATTCAAGGTAAGTTGACGTGAGAATATATAAGGGTGCTGATATTCACTGTGTTTTAAATAGGAGTCATCTTGGGGTGTGCTAATACCAGAAAATATGTTAATTATGGTTTTCTTTCTCTTTACATTTCTCAGTTAAGTTTAAAGATACAATTTATCTCTTTAATGGTTATTGTATTCATTTTGGCTTTACAGCTACTCAGAACTAATAGTTTTTAAGATCAGATTCCCAAAATCATACAATTTCTTTTCACTAATGCTTGGACAGTTTGGAGGCATTAAAAAAAGAAATCATAAGAAGATTTTGGATAAAATTCTCCTCTGTGTCAGCCCAGAACCCAGGGTCCCTTGTACCTTTCTTATGCCTCTTTGAAACTCGATCTTGCTGAAGAAGATAATTTATGGGGGAAAAGTTGCATGTTATTCAAACTAGAAGAAATGTGAACAAAATTTCTAATATGAAATGCAAGATAAAATTGCTACCTTTGCAAAAGCCACCTTTGTATCCCCTTGCTTAAATATTTTTTACCAGTAATACTGTAAAATAGGCAGCATAAGGACATGCTAAACATCTTGCAAACTTCTGGCAACATTTTTCCTATAAAAATGCGATTGGTGTAATTTCTTGCCTTTGCTGCCTCATTATGTATATTCCTTATTTTCTGTTTTCTCTCACTTCTACTTGAATTTTCCTTAGAATACAGGACTGATAGGAACTTAGACCTGTTTTGCTGGCCCCGTCCCTTGCTGATTGTACAAAGGACACTCGCATTTGCCCTGCCCTCCTCTGGATATTAAATTTGTTCTTTGAATAAGGAGGGCACAGGAGTTCTCTCTCCTCCTGTCTGCATCAGACAGGAACAAAATTGGTCAAATGAGCCACCATAAGCATAATGGTGCTTTAGAAGTGCCAATTGATGATATCTGATTGATGAGGACATTACAATACTTAATATGTTTCCACTACAATCAGTTACTATGAACAGCCAACAATTCAAAATGTAATCTCTGGGACAGAATTACAAAACCTTGACTGTTTTAGATTTTGATGGATAAAATGTGTCACAGAAGGTGTAAAAATATTTATGATGATGCTCCCAGCATACCACTATAAAATAGTGTGGTTTCCATCTAGCTCTCCAGTAGTGCTGATTCAGGGCCATAAAGAGAAATGCATCCCTCTGTAGGAAACTGTGACATTTATATTGATTTCAGACCCCTTGTATTCTGTGCAAAAATAAAATTAGCCCTGCTTTAATTTAGGAGTACAGGGCAGTATTTGGAGGAGAGCAGCGGCAATGAGGACTCCTGGATTCTATTCCTACCCACAGCAGTGATTCATGCCATGACCTTGTGTAAGCCTGTTGACCTCTGTGCCTGTTAACCCACGCTGAAGAATGAAAAAAGAATGAATACCAACTTTGCTGGGGTTGAAGCCCTCAGCCAGAAAGAGCTAAGTATACAGGCGTTCCTGGCAAAATAAATAAATCATGAGGACATTTCAGATGAGTGCAGAAAACATCTCCAGTATGATGTTTCTGTGGTCTCTTCAATTCGATCCCATTACGTATTTCAGGGCAGCACATATGGTCCTATCTTTAAAACACTGGGTAGTGTTACACGCTGCGGGATAAGTTACAGCATGAAGATTTAATATTAACATTAATGGGAGCTGTGCAGTCAAAGCCTATGGCTCTCTGCTGAAAGTGTGCCCTCAGGAGAGCCGGGCTGCTAATAATTTACAAATTGTCCAATTAAAAAGTGTTGTGGAAAATTCTAACTTCTGCAGACGTATTTTCTGAACACTGTCAGAAATGATGGGGCTTTCGGTATGCGTGTATCTCAATACTTAGACTTGTGTGAAATATTCTGTGAATGTTCCTAAGGGATGTTTGGGCAGTTACTTAACCTTTCTTTAACGCAACATTTAAAAGTGCACGTTTCCTTGCAGCACTGTAACTTCTGAGGTTTCATTTCTGTTCTATCACTCTGCAGTCAAATACTGTACTTTGTGGGACACTAGCAGATCAGACAATACTGTTGGTGATATTCTCATTTTTTTGTTTCAGCTCTAATAACAATTTGGGCTGTTTTGCCCAGAATAAGAATAAGGCAGTAATTTATATTGTGACATGAGAAAAAATATCCACGTGCAACTGATTGGTATCAGTTATCAGGGAAACAACACTCAGAAAATTCCCCCCTTCTGTGTCATCCACCTTCATGTATGCAAGCCATCTCAACAACCTCTTGTGCTTAAACTGAATCAGACAGCTATCTCCAAGATCTGTATTTTTACTTCTGCACTTTACCACCTAAACTTTTCCACAGTGTATTATCTTATAACCCAGAGGGGGAAAAAAAATAAAAACCCACAGTTCTGCGGTGAGAGATCTGCTGGTTGATGACACATTTAAGTGCATACGGTACAGCCAACAGGCCTGTCCCTAGCTATATCCTGAGTACTGGAGCAAGGAGCTGGGAAACCAATAATGTAAAGATACACCTTCCCCACTGAATCGGTACCTGGTTCCGAGCTGCACGAGGGGCTTGTGATTCCAGGTGAGACATTTTCATGTAGGATGAACTCTCTACATTAATTCCTCAAAACAGCAGGTGAGCTGAAAGTAGATGTTTTTCTGAGTAACTCCATAAACTGGTAAGCTTCACAGGGGGAAGAAGAACTTTATCAGCTCTCAGACATTATTTTCACTTTGAAAAGGAGCAGTCTAATTTGGGGACAGACAAAGGCAGTATTTCCTGATGTCACTTTCCCCTTCAGTGACTGCATTGATAAAATTATCTCTAATTTCCACAACCATTGGTCTCTTTACCACATTGTTATCACATCCTCAACTGTTTTGCATAGTGTCAAAATCTACCTGTTTCATATTTGCACACAATACATTTCTATTCACAAACAACAACAACAACAAAAGAACCATAGGTACACAAATACGCAAATAATAAATTAGAGGGCTATCTGAAATTAATTAAAACATATACTTATCATAATCAGCATTTCTGGACATATCCAGACGTCAAAAACATTCATTTAGAAAGTATGACAATGTTGAGGTTTTTTCCTTTGCCTGGTAAAATAGGACTACAATCTCAAAAAGTTAAAATAAAATAACACTAACATACCCTATCAGATCACTGGTATTCAAAGCTAACTAAAATATCTATCCAAGCTAGCACCTACAGAAAACCCTTCTGTTCTCATGTTGCCAGTCTCCAAAAGAACACGTCCACGTGCCAGGCTCCTACTGGAATCAATAACAAGCACATGAGTGAGGGCAAAACCACAAAAACGAGTGTTCACACGGAATACTCTCATTGCTTTATTAAACTTTCATTTTTCTTAGGTTAATACTAAAGTCTAAGTAGATTGAACGGTATGTGGCGCATTAAGGAGAAGTCAGAGTCTGTTTTGACGCTACAAGAAAATCAAGAAGCTTGAAACATTAATATCAGCATTATCTGTAGCAGTACGCAACGTCAAAAAACCTCAGTCTCTTCAGGCTGCTATTTTTCTAGAGGGGAAATCAAAATTCAAGAGAAGACAGCTCTTCCCAGTCACAGTTACCATGCTGGGCTGGCTGGCTGCAGCATTGTTTTATGGAAGAGCAGCACATTCTAATTTCAGTGTTAAGTACGCCGCTTCTCGCTCCTTTCACATGAGGTTTTTCAAGTCCCAGCTGTCCTACCTATCCTAAAATGTTACTTTGTGCTTGATGTACAGCATACAATAAGCCTGTAAATTATGTGTCGAAACACAGTATCACAGCCCTGCGGGTGACATCTCCGCCGGTCTTCTGCCACAAGAGGTGAGCACAGAATACATTGCAAAACCACCTTTCTCTTTCTCGAATTAACTATCTTCTGTATTCTACTGGTACATGTCAGAGCGTCTCTCTGTGTATTTATCTGGCCTGTCGACACTATTCAGCACGATGGCCCTCCAGCTCTCCTTCCTTCCTTCCTTGCCGGACGCTTCCCTTGGATCAGGGGCTCAGAGCTGCCTTTCGCGGCGGAGGAGTCCCGCCTCGGGCCAAGCCGCCTGTGCCGGTAATCCCCGTCCGGGGCTTTTCGCTCCGAGTGGCCGAGACGATGCCTGAGGAAGCCACGGCGATTCCCAACCGCGCCCAGCTCCCAGCGCGCTCCCACCGCCCCCACGTGCCATCCCACCTTATCTCCCCGCGCCGGGC
>WEIT01021607.1:0-66713 GCA_013389985.1 Dryoscopus gambensis
CTCTGAGGTCCCTTCCAACCCAGTACCATTCTGGTCCTGCGCTATACAGATTTTAGGAACCTGGAAGTTTTAACTGGATTTTTTTGCTGAGCCCTTCCTTCTTCCTTCTTTCCTTCCTTCTCCACTGTTGTCACCGGTAACTAAAAAAAAACCCTCACAGCTCTCTAGACCACTCTCGTGCCGCTCCTGACCGCACTTTTGAAAGCCTACAGTAGTTGCTAGGATCACCCTGCGCCTGTCTCTCTCACATTCGAGAGCCCACAGCTGTCACTAGGACTATGTTGTGCCTGGCTTTCTCATGCACGAAGGGCCTGCAGCCGTCTTTAACACCGCGCCGTGCCTGGCTCCTCCCACCACGAGGGCCCGTGGCCGTCCGCACCACGCCTGGCTCCTCCCACCACGAGGGCCCGTGGCCGTCCGCACCACGCCTGGCTCCTCCCACCACGAGGGCCCGTGGCCGTCCGCACCACACCTGGCTCCTCACACCACGAGGGCCCGTGGCCGTCCACACCACGCCTGGCTCCTCCCACCACGAGGGCCCATGGTCATCTGCCCCTGGCTCACCCTGCTCCGAGAGCCCGCTCCTCTCGCAGCACTTACTAGGACTGCAAGCCCAGCCCCTTTGTAGAGTCCCTCTGTCTGGATTGCCATGTCCACAGCTGATACCCGGGTTTAGCCAGCAATCCTTCCACGATCACGAGGAAATCTGGGCTCAGGGCGGCTAAAATCCACCGGATACATCTCCCCTGGTCTTGTCCCTCCTCTAGATCACTTCTGGGCGTGGCATCCCAGACGAGTCCCCAGAAACTGTTAAAAACAAGGAGAGAAGCTTTAGAAAAACCTTTAGAAAAAGGTTTGCTCATTCAATAAAAGGTAACAACTGCGGACGGAGACCCCAGAAAAATTCGGGTCCTGCACGGCAAGTCAGAGATGCAAAAAAAACCTTGTGCGCACGATGTTTGGTCCTTCCCCCCTAGACACCACCGGAAGGCCCCCTGCCCCCCGTTGGAGGGGTCCTTTATAGCCGTGGAGGGGATCAGAATGCATCAGTCAGGATGCTCGCTGTTCAGGCTTCCGCTTGGTCTGTTTCCAGCGCTCTGCTTGGCCTATAACAAGGAGCGTGCCTAACCAGTCGTTCCCAGGGGGGTCCATCTCATTGGTGGCTTGCTGTCCAGTTACGGTTCGGGGTGTGGGCTCCACTCCTGATGTAGTATTTCTGGAAAGTTCTTCTCCTTAATCCATGCGGTTTCTGTGGTACCGCCACCTAGTGATCAAAACCGCGCATCGCTTCCTGTACACCCGAGTGCTTTATTGACTTAAGACCATTTCAACTTCATATTGCATTAACAGAAACTTATTTCTATAACTGGCCTACGAAAGCCAAATCCCTTACAACAGGACTGCTGAGCTGCCTCCTGTGCCATTAAGATTCCTCTCATGCCAAGCAATCGCCCTCTCCGAGAGTGGGGAGAGCCCAGTCAGGCTTTTCTCCGCAGTTGCTTTGCAGCTCTGCTTGTGGCGGTGCAGAGCTGCTGGCTCAGGCTCTGCTGGGGGAAGGTTGCAAAGAACAGTGTGTGTTTCATTTCAAATGGCACAGATGATTATCCACCTTGCTCATGGTTTGTTATGATACATCCCAACCTTTATTGTGCCACATGCCCTGGGAAGAGTTTTGTCCAGTCCCTCCCTCAATGCACCTTTGCCTCCAGAATATTTTAGCCTGCCTGCTAAACAGGCTTTCCAATTATCTGAAAAATGTTATCTCTAAATCCAGTTTTTCCCTCCTTCCCAGACACATTTTACTTTCTCAAATGCTTTGGTCCTGAACAGCATCAGGAGTAGAGCTAAGAGTATTTCAAGGACTGCTCTGCTCTGATGGGCTGTAACAAGAGACAGACAGCCCCTGAGTGACCTGCCCCAAACCCTGTGAGGGTGACTCAGCTGCTTGAGGCTGGGTTTTGAAGCTGGGACACCTGGCTGCATCCCGCTCCTGCTCTGCTGCCCTCACTGTGCCACTGTCGCTGTAGTTTGTCACATGAGCAAGTCAAGAGGCATTAATTACCCTGCAGCAAGGGGCAGAAGGCCACAGAGCCTGCGGGGAAGGCGCCTCATGTCCTTCCTGCTTAGCACTGAGCTGTGATACTCCTTGGGAAGAGGAGCTGTGGTTGAGGGTGTGTGAAATTCCGACTCAATTTCCATGTGCCAGAGGCAGGGAGCTGGGAGAGCCTGAGGGATGAGTGTTAGCAAGTGGTTGTGAAGCGCAGGGAGCATGGGGCCGGCCATCAGGAATAGGAACACGGTGCGAAAACAGTCCTTGCAGCACCTGAACAGCCCTGAGAAGGGTCAGTGCCTTCCACAGCTACTGCTTGCTCTTTCCAGGCAGGAAAAACCCAGTTCCTACCCTCTTGCCAGGCACACTGGGTGTCCCTAGGGTGGACCCACAGCCTCTGGTCGTACTCAGGGTGGCCCAGGAGAAGGGCAAGACCCCTCTGATGGACAGTGGCAGACCCCTTCACCATGGGTGATCTGTATACACAGTCAGACGCTTCTGCCACCTGAACACACCTCCCCACCATACAGGAGGCTCAATTTGCCTTGGAAGGAGTCAGATGAATCTTGAAGGGGCTGTTCCGGCTGAGGGTTAGGAGCAGGCATGGCCGAGTGCCACTCTGTGCCCACCTCCCTCACCAGGGGCTGCGGCTCAGGCACCAGGGATGCCAAGGGGACGCTCCTGGGAGCAGCAGGATGCTCCCAGGAATAGCTGCTCTTCCCAGGGATGGACAGGTCCGCACGGAGCACGGTGTCACTGTAGAGCAATTAGCTCCCGTTTATATCCTTTAGGTGTGCGATTAGTGCCCCATTAATGCAATTAGCACGGTGGCATTACTGAAAGTATGCAATTGGCACCGAGGCAGCTGCAGCTCAGCTACTGAGCACCACATAGCGCCAGTCTGAGGGTTTTGGGGCTTATCTGAGCTCGGTGAAAGGGGACGGTTGGTGGTCCACTCCCCAAGCACCGGACAGGCTGGTTTCTATGTGCAGTCCTGGCTGTGCACCCCTGAAATATTACAGTTTATGACTTAAACATTTTCATTAAGGACTTTTAAAACTGTATTGCAAAAGCTGCAGAGAAGACCACTGCACCCTGAATGGGGCTCTGCGAGGCCCTGGACCCGCTCGCTGATGAAGATAAGATAAAGTAACAACTCAGGGCTGGGGACATTCGCAAAGCACAGGCTTACCCCCTCCAAGGTGGAGACCACAGCCCCAGGGGCTATCGGCTGCCAGGCTCGAACAGACCCTCGCACCAAAGGGTGGGGGGAAGAGGCTTTGGGTGTGTGCTGGAAAAGCCTCTGATGAGAGCCGTAATGACCGCCCATCCTCCGCTGTGCAGAGGAGCCCAGCTGAGGGGCCCTTCACCCAGGGGAAAAGCTTATCCACAGAGGAGAGGGGGTCATGGCACATCAAAGCCAAAGGGGCGTCCAGACCCTGCACCGGAGCACCAGAGATGATGCAGCAGACCCTCAGTGTTGCAAGGGACAGGGTCAAGCTGGCCCCTGCAAGGGAGACACATGGGCATTCCCACCTGCCCAAAGTATATATTAATCCACGGGGTTCTTTATTCCTCGGCGTGTGGCAGTGCGTGGCGGCGTGGCCACGGCAGTGACGGGGGACCCTCACCACCAGAAAACCAGATGGAGGGGAGCAACAAGACATCGTTGGGACCCCTGGATGGGTGATATGCTCCCACCTAACCCCTGTCACCTCTCCCTCTCCCCCCACCTCCCACGCACACGTCTTTCTTTCTTTCTTTCTTTCTTTCTTTCTTTCTTTCTTTCTTTCTTTCTTTCTTTCTATCTTTCTTTATTTCTTTCTTTCTTTCTTTCTTTCTTTCTTTCTTTCTTTTCTCTTTCCTTCTCTTTGCCTCTTTTACTATTATATACAATTCATCAATTTTTTTGGCACCAACATCTAACCTCATTTGGTTTTAATATTTTTTTGGGGAATATTTTGAACCTTCAAAGTTCCCTCCGGTTTAGTTTTCTTTGCTCTTCTGGGTTTAAACGGGATCATAACAACCCCCACCTGCTCCTTTCTTTCTTCAGCTGCAATAAAAAGCAATTTCCCACCCTCTGTCCTTGTTTCAAACTGCCAGAGCTGTTTCAGGGAGCTGACGAGGGATGTCCCAGATGCTTCCCAGAGCTGCAGGGTGGGGAGCTGGGGTTTATCCTTTTAGGAGGTCAGAGGACCAAATCTGACCTTGGCTGGACACACGTCCTTTTCTAAGCCTTTTATTCTCCTTGTGACTGTCCATGTGGTCACTGCCAGGGGGGTGAGGGTGGACAACGGGAGGAATCACACGTCTGCCCACCCCCAGCCATACCCTGGCCCCATCCCAGCTTGGCAGGATATCAGCCCATGTCACAGCTTGGCTTTTGGAGTCTGACAAACTCTATCTGCTTCCCTCCTCCCCCCAGCACCAACACCTCTGGCCTTTCAGGATGTCGGGGAAGGAGAAGGGCTGTGTGGGATGGGGACAGGCTGTGGAGGGTCCATTTCCATCCAGTTCCGCCAGAGATGTCACCTTCTCAACCACCAGTGTGAAATCCCCAGCTGTTTTCTGGAAAGACCAAGAAGCTGCTGGCCTCCTCTGACGAGCGTGTGCTTGGGTAAGGGCTGAGCAGAGGAAGCTGTGGAACAGCCAAGTTCCCCGCCAGCCCTGGCTCCAGTAAGGATGTCTGGCTTTGGGAGAGCTTCTGACAATCTTGATTAACAGCCTCTCCATCTATTCACCCTGGTGATAAGCCATGGGGGCTCTGGGCTCTTGCAGCCCTATAATCAAGATGGTTTGAAAGAAGCAATTTTCTCCTCCTGCAGCCCAGTTAATTCTCTTTTAATTGCTTCCCATTTTGCATAGATTTCCCTTGTTTGCCATGGCACTGGCTCCACACTTCCCCCTCTCCAGCAGTGCTTGACTCATGCCTTGTTTTGCCAGGTTGGGATTTGTGATGGTTTGGGCTATGCCAGGGCCTTCAAAGCTCCCCATGCAGTTTAGGTGTAACATGCCTGAGTTGCAACTTTTATAGGAGAAAATCTCCAGGGACTAGGCTAGGCTTTGTTCCTTGCTATCACATTATGTGTGGGGGCACTGCTTTTGGGAAAAGAAATGGAAAAGCATGGGAATTACACACAGGTGGGAAATTTAGTGGCAGGAAACTTAGCTTCTTTGGAAAAAAATAAACTCTACTAAGCAGAATTAATTGTTTAAGACAAAACTTTTACTCTGGGTGTCAAAAGAGATGGATGAAGCCTTTGTAAGCTGATCTGAATTAAAACATGTGGGGTTTATCCATTTTAAGGTTGGGTTTATGTGCAAGGGCTAACAACAAAGAGAAAAGGAGTTAAAACCCTCCTGACCAAAGAAACAGGGAAGCTGATGAAAGTTTTGATAAGGAGCTGGGGACCAGCATCCGGGTGGACTCAGTTGTTTTGGGAGCACCTGATTCTGGGTGGAAGCAATGGGGCTGCTCCAGAAGGAGGGTGAGATGCATTTAGATCCAGTTTGTGATTTATGTGTCAAACCCCAGTTCTGGCAGTGGGAAGCCATTCCCCCTTCTCCTGGTACTCCAGGCCCTTGTCCAAAGTCCCTCTCCAGCACTCTTGGATCCCCTTTAGGCACCTGAAAGGGCTATAAGGTATCCCTGGAGCCTTCCCCAGGCTGAACACCTCCAGCTCTCCTTGTGTGTCTCCAGAGCAGAGGAGCATCTCCATGGCCTCCTGTGGAATCACTGGAGAAGGTCCATGTCCTTTCTTTTTTGGGGTCTTTTTTTGGACACGGCACTCCCTGCATGGAAAGCTCTGTGGGACAGTGTTGATGTAAAATGCTGCTAGAAGCAGCTCTTTCTCTTGTGAGAGAATTTTAGTTCTCATAAAAATTATCAGCAATGTTTTGTAAACTAGAACACCTATGGCCTTGCTTGAGAATTGTTACTATAGAGTAGAATAAATATTTTTAAGAAGTATGTTTTTAGAACTTAGCCTATCACACCAAAGAGGTGGCTATGTGTTTGACCAATTGTTCTGTGAGAGAAAAAGATATAAAAGAACTTTTAATTAAATAAAACACTATCACTATTCTGCTGGAAGAAATCAAGACTGCTGCCTGATTCTTCTCCTCTCTCCCCCTCTCCTCCAGGACGGCGGAAAAAGCAATAGGACAGGACATTCCCCAGAGGAAAAAAGTCTAGTGCTTATTCAATGTGCAACCTCTAAACATCCCTTACCCACATTAATGCATTAAAATATAGCTCCCTTCAGCCACCCAAATAATTTTCATCAGAAACATGAGCATTTCTATTAATCTGGCTTGGGTTAGTGATGGAGTGTCAGTCAAATTCCAATCAGGATTCAATCATTCTTGCCTATAATCCCAGGCTTTTCCTAAATATCTCATCCTATTTTCCTTTTGAACTAGCCAGCACAGTCACACTACTTTTTCCTGACTTGTTCTAAAATCCTACTTCTGTGTTTGTGTGTTTCATTGTCAGGCTGCAGTTTGCCCTGTTTGTGTTTCTCCTGGTCTCTGGCTCCTGCTGTCCCAACAATTGCTCCTCTGCTATTGGGATTGCTGGAACTGCTTAACCCAGGGCTTCCTTTTTTGCCCCATATTTCACATCCCCACAGGCTTCTTAAGAGCCACCGGGTCCTTGGGACTCTCCAGCCATTCCACTGCAGGAAGAGCCTCATCCAGCCTCCAAGACATCACCTGGCACCCCCAGAGTGGCAAGCACAGGTCAGGAGACCCTACTGGTGGCAACATCGCTGGATCATCTGCTCTTCCAAAGGCTGGCTAGATCCCAAACAAAGCTGACATCCTTCTGGAAGCAGAGAGATGTTAATAGTCCCTGGCAGTCAGAGAAGATCCTTTGGGACCAAGCCAGGGGCTCTGACACCTCGTGTTTGGAGGTCAGCCACACTCAGCACACAAACCCAGAAGACTTGGTGCTTGCTGGGCTTTGACAGCTGTGACAGCTGGATACGGTTGTGTTTGGTGGGGTTGGCTGGGTCAGGGTGGGGTGCAGGGGACATTTCCTTGGGGCAGAAGGAGGCTCTGGGCTGCTGAGGAGGGTCCCAAGCCCTCTTCACACTGATGTCTCCTGAAACAGGTCTCAGACATGGATGGAGGATGCTCTGGGGCTGGAGGATGCTCTGCAGCAGAGGTGTCTGTCAGGATGGTGCTCAGCCGGCAGAGCCCAATATTTCCCCAAATCCATAGCAAATCTGTGCCTCAGTTTCCACACTAGCAGGAGGCTCAGCAACAGATTTCAGCAGCCTAAAAGCAACTTTCCCATGGAAAATTTTGCCTAACAGGGAGAAGGGCAGGGCCAGGGAGCTCAGCCATGGTGCTTGCAGGGGCTCTCCTGGTGTTGCGATGGGAGCAGGTGGTTGGCGACTACAACAGTTTCCAAACAAACCTGGAAAACCTGGACGGTCCTTGGTGCATGGATGAGGGCGCCAGCTGGGAGGGTGGACTCAGTTGTGGGTGAGCACATGAATTCCTGGTTGTGGGATTAACTCATCCCTGCTCTGTGCAGGTGCCAATTCCAGCAGGCTGTGTGATCACACACCCCTGCTGCCTTCAGCACAGCCCAGGGGCTCCTTGAGGATCCTTTTCTCCATGGCTGAGCAGATGAGCTTTCCCATGGAATCACTTGTGTCTCTGATCTTTAGTTTTCCTCCAAACTGGAGAAATATGTCCCTTTGAAATTTTCATGAGGGTGGCAGAGCTGCTTGTCTCCCACCACCATGTGTGTCTGAGAGCCATTTAACTGTGACTGTGGTGACAAATGTCAGTGCGAGCCTCACGCTGGAGAGAGCAGTGAAGGAGGGGGCATCGGAATTAAAGGATGAAATATTTATGTGGGAGTTTGACAGCACATCACAGACGAGAGGCATCTTGGGGTGGACAGCGCTGAAAGCCACAACTGAACCCACTGAGCTGTAAAACTGCCACGAGATCTCCTCTCCCTCCCCACCTCCCACCCTTTCCAGAGTCCTTACCTGCCTGGGAAGGTACAGCAGGGTTCAACTCCAGGAATGGCCCAAAGCTGTGGACCAGCAGACAGATATTTGTTGTCTGAGGAAGGGGAATGACAGTCCCGCTTTGCTTTAAATACCAGCCATAAACCCTGTGATTGATGTGCCATGGAACTGGGAGGCCCTGGCTCTGGCAGTAGGAATATTTGCACAGGGAAGCCTCGCTGGAAGGTGGAATGAAGGCATAGATCCTCCACAGGGAATCAGGATCATGAGCTTCCCTCAGCCTCCATTCAGGCTCCGGAGGGCAGGTTTTCTCCATTGCTGGTCCTTGGTTTGCTGGGGATGTGTCTCAGGGCCCCCACACTTTGATCCTAGGTGGTGGGGCTGAGGGTGGGGAGTGACTCCAGGGCTGGAGACAACATCCATTGTGGGTTTAATGTGTCAACCAAATAAAGAAGCTAAATAAAAATCCATGTCTATGTGCTGGAGAAGCTCCTGTGCCTCATCCCACTGGGATATCCCATAGCAGCACAAGACCCCATCCTTGGGGTCCTGTTTTGCTTTTCCCAGCCCTGAGAGGTGCCAGGGTAACATAAAGGGTTAACACAGGATGGTCTCAAGAGGCTTCAGCCTCGTCAAGAGGACTGGATTGGCAGGTCGTTAATCTCAGAGTTACTTGATAACTTTAAATACAATCAGGTAATCGGCAGGAACCTGTAATTATTATTTATGTGCATGGTGCTTACTAAATTACAGTGCTCTCCAAGGCACTGTGTGATGAACAAATTAATTCTGCATTGGAAGAGCTTGACCAGAAATCTGTGTCTGAATTTCACTTGTAAACATTGATATATGAAATGAAATTCAGTTTAATTGGCCCTCCCTCCTGCTGTGAAACACATTACATTTTTATTCTGTATTAGCTCAGCTGGCAAGGGGGAAAACTTGGAGGACTTTCTCCAGCCCTGATGGTAACTTGTCTGGAAAACCCATGTGGGATTCTCTTAGATGAGATGGTGTAGATACCTTCATGGAGAGCCACCTCCGTGCTCTGGGCACATGGATTTGGGGTAGAAAGGAGACGAAAAAGCCTCTGGACCAGTAGGATGCTGAGCCCACTGCAGTGTGAGGATGCTCCCACAGAAACTGGGGAGGGGCCATGCCAAGGTTGTCTTTTCCAAAAGACAAACATGCGCCAAAAGTCCTTGTGAGAGGAATTGAAGTAATTTTAATCAAACAAGACAGAGAATACACACACTTCTCCAGCTACGGAACGCAGAGTCACCTCAGGTGGAGCAGACCAGCACGAGGAGAAGGGAAAAACAGTGATGTGAACACAGGTGCTTCTGTTTGGGTTTCTTTCTTTGGTTTTTTAATTTCCAGCTTCTTTCCACCAAAAGATCCCACTTTAGAAAAATCCAAATTGAACATGTAGCAAATATTTTTTTGGCAACATCACTTGCAGGGATGATGAAGAAAGCTCCCTGGGGTATTTCCTCTTCTCCATTACCAGCAGATCTTTATTAACATATGCCAATGTACCCAACAGAGAAACCAAGACACAAGAGAAGACACAAGTCTACTCCTTGTAGGACAGCATAGAAAGTATCCATAGAGCTGAGAGCTGCCGCTTTTCCCACTGCATAACTCCAGGGGTCTTTCTCCCGTATTTTGGAGAAGGGACAGTTTCTGGGACTGTTAGCAGTGGCTGAACTTGAACAAATACTGGAACGTGCCCCATGTGCAGGGTATGGTCCGTGTTGTGGTCACTGTGTCCTAATGGGAGCTGTTGCTGTTCCCAGCAGGTTATTGGAGTCAATGGGATATTTTCAGTTTGGCTGCACTGTAGCCATGCAGGTAGAAAACCAGAACGGGAGGGAAGTGCGAGGAATTTTCTCCAAACTAGTGAATTTCACAAATGTTTGAAGAAAGAACTGAGAGGTTTTTCCCTATGACTCCTTTTAAATAAAAAATTGCAAGATTTTATTCCTTTCTGTGGTATATCCTGAAGAAAACACAGAGTACTGCAATTTCAGAGATGCTTAAATCACCCCAGGGCAGGAAACACTTATGCCTGTTCTTTATAGTGGGGAAACTGAGGCACAGAAGTGTGAAGGGGCTCACACCAGACCCTGTACAGCCCCAGTGGCAAAATCCCCGGGATGCAGAGGGCAGACAGCCCATAAACGTGCTGTGATCCATCCCCTGCCTGGGCATCCCCAGACCTCGTATGGGGCAAGGAAAAGGTGGCTCCAAAGAGGTCAAGGTCCACTTGCATGGACCTTGCTTTCAGTGACCACATGGAAGAGGGCGATGGGAGAGGGGGAACTGGGGACAATCTGGAGTCCCCAGCACGGGGATGGAGATAGGAAGGGAGGGAAGGGAGGGAAGGGAGGAAAGGAGGCTGCTGCTCCTCCAAGGCACTTAACCCCAGCATGGAGATGGTTTGGTCCCATCCCCTGCACAAGGGCAAGGAGCAGCTTTGGCACTGGGCCCACCTGCCCAGGTAAAAGCAGGGCAGGGAGTAGGGTGCAGAGCCAGGGCCTGTCCCTGTGGTAGCTGCACAGCTCTCTCACCTTTCCACCCTCTAAGCGGGGACATGGAGTTGGCCTGAGGTCCAGGGCTCTGCAGAGACCTGTGGATCCATCTGGGCTGGCCCAGAGGATTATATAATTCCTGTGCTTCCCTCCAGATCAAGCCCACTCTGTGTGGCTGTTCAGAGCCCCTAGGACCCATCCCCATGGGAGGGGGGTTCCCCATTGCTCTACCCCATCCTTGGTGTCAAGATGAGAAATGACCTGGTCAGACCAAGCAGCAGTTACAGGACATCTGGAGACCCAGCAAGAGACATGGGAAGGACTCAATCCCAGTGGTACAAAAACACAGCCACATGAAGCAATGTCTACAATCACTCCAGGGCTCTCCATCCATCCTATTCCAGCACAGAGGTCTTTAGCTCGTCTAGAGGGTTCCCCTCTGCCAGCAGCATTCCAGCATATGCTCACTAGAAGGCTGACCCAGCTTCCCAGGGAATTAGGCCCATAAGCTGCCCCAGCAATGTCCTGGTGTCCTGTCACCTCAAAGCAGACAAACCGATAAGGGCAGTGACATGGGACATCGTGCCCAGGATGGAGCCAGCAGAAGGCTGCTGCAATCTCTCCAGGCTCCTCCGGCTCCTTCTGCCACGCCAGCAGGTCACACAGCTGCCAGGGAGATGACGAAGCAGCGTCTCAGCTGTCCTGTCCTCCAGGCCTGCCCAGCACATGGGGCAGGAGCTATGCAGGTGTCCCATGACCGAGTGAGTTCGTGCTCTCCTTGTGGGGTTGGGACCACAGGCATGACCTGGTCCTGTGCCGTGTCCCCTTCTCAGGGGTCCCCCATAGTGGGGACGTTGGCTCTGGGTGCAGCCACTTGCTCCTGGCTCAGATGGCCGTGGATTGCTTGATGCTGTGGAAGCTGACGCGGGTCGGGGAGGTGGGGATGGACATGGCCCTCGCCACTCGGGCACGGATGGAGTGCTTGTCCTGCCACCGGTGCCACCGCTTCCGTACGGCCGATCGCACCTGCACAAGATGAACGAGGGAGATTTAGTCATCGGGCGGAGGCTGTTCAGAGGCACCAGCTGTGCCTCTCCTCACTCTTCCAGCCAAAAAAGCATTAATAATATGTCATTTGGTAACAAAACAGGTTAATGTGGGGTAAACTTTCCTGAGCTAAAAAAGGTGTGGGAGCATTTCGAGGAGGCAGAGGAAAGAGCTGGCCAAATATTTGGCCCCAGGATTTGCTTCTACTCTCAGCTCCTTTACTTTCTGCTGTTTGTGTTATGGGTAAGAGCCTGGGAGATGTTCTCATTCATGTGCAATCCACATGTGTATGGGGCTCACCCTGGGGAAGGATTTCCCCGGGATGGGGAGCACCCTTGGCTCTGCTGTACCAAATCACACAGGTGCACCCTGAGAGCATCTGTTCTTGGGGGTGGATTTTCCTACTCCAGAGGAGGAGACAGACAGCAGCCATTCCTGTCTGGGCAAAATCTGGGGCTGCAGATGTACCTGGGGCTGGAAGTGAAGCAGCAACTCTGACCATCAAAGACCTTCAGATGGGGAATTAGGGACCAGCACCCTCCAAGCCCTGTGCAGCAGTAGAGCCTCAGGCTGAACTTGTCTGCTTGCAAGGAAGGGTGTAGATCCCCACAAGAAACCCCAGCCCCCTATGAATTAAGGGGAGGCCACTTGCTTAACAACACATTTAGCTTGACTACGGATTTTGCCAAGCAAAAGGAAAGAAAGGGAGATGCAAGACCATTGATAAGGGGAAGCATATGTGACTAAGAGAGCCTGTTTTCAGACCCTAATGCCAGCTTAAACCAGCTCTAGGGTTTGGACTATGGCCAGGGACCTAAAAAGCATAAGGAAGAAAGGTAAAAAGTTCAACCCGAGGAAGGGTATTTACTTTATCTGAGGAAGACCTTACTTCAGCCCAGAGACCCCGGCCTATGACCACCAAGAGGCACTGTGCAGGCACAAAGCATATGGAAATTACTTTTGGGCTCATTATAATACGAAGCAGGGCCAGGTGTGGCTAGGCAGCAAATATGTATGGTGTATCAGGAAACTTGATGCACACGTTACGGTTTGGGAAATAAAATGAGAGGCGAAAGTTGCGAGGGGCACGCAAGCCCTTGTGGAGAGATCCCGCTTGTCGCCTCGGCCGAATAAAAGCATACATACTTTACCACTTTAATTAGTGATAAAGTTTTTTCCACATATCACCTGTGCTCACCTCGCTATTCAGGAAGCAGTAGAAGACAGAGACGAAGAAGCCCTGGAAGGAGACAAGCAGCAGAGTCATGGCCAACAGGTACCCCCAGGCCAGGAGCTTTGGAATAGCCCTGGGGTTTGGGGATGTCTGGGTTTGGGAGGGGGCAGAAGGGGCTGAGGCTGGATGAGCCAGGATGGGCTCCTCCAAATCCCTTGGTGAGAGGACTGGGATAGAAGCCGGTGTGGAGGACCATTACCTGGAAGGACTCCAGAAAGGAGTTGAAGTAGATGAAGACTATCCTGGAGATCTCATCCTCCCCCGGGTTGACAAAGAACAGCATATAGGTGATCCCCAGCAAGGGCAGCAGCACCAGTGTGGCCTTGACTGCTTTCCTAGGGAGAAGACAGGGACCTGAGCTGCTGCAGTGCAGCCCTGGGCACAAGGACTCTGCCCATCCCACTCCCAGCACGGCTTAGACTGGCTGCTGGGACTTGAAAACCAGTGACTGGGGGAGGATGGAGCCAAGCTGGGCTGTTTTCCAGTGCAATTCCCCAGGGACTGGGCTGGTTTGGGCACTGGGCCCCTGCTCTGCTTCCGCACCCAGAAAAGGGCAGTGGAGAGCAGAGGCCTGACCTTGAGCTGGCAGGGAATGATTGCTTGGCTGATCTATAGCTCAATTAAATAAGAATTAAGGAGAGTATACTAATTCACACCCTTCAACATGGATTTATGAAAACTTTATCTCAGGTAATTAATTTGGTATCTTGATGAGATTACAAATGCAGTTTGTGAAAAGTCATAGTGCTGATACAGAGAGTGTGGGAAGGATTGGGGCTTGGCACCTCATTCCTTTGGATCAGGGGACAAGAACAATGCCAAGTCATCACTTTTTGCTTAAAGATCCTGTTAATGGACAGATTCCAACAGCAGATAAACACAGGGAAGGTCATCCCTGGAGGGTCTGAGCTGGGCAGGGAGGGGGTCTGGGACCTGTTTTGCATATCTGACCTGGAGAAAAGAACAGTCCCTGACACAAATGAGCTGATGACATGAAGGAGCTGGAGGGAACCGAGGACAGGAGCTGGAAAACTACAGTACAGCATGTTCCCTGGTGTAGCTTCTCCAGGGCAGCAGCTATGGCAGCAGGGGACACATCAGATTTTTACCATCTAGGGTGAGCAGAAGCCCTCCAGGGCTCTCCCTTGCCTAGTTTAAGCAGGAGTGCACAGTTTATAACCTCCCAAGTTCTCCACGTTTTCTTGTCCCACAGAATATTTCTGGGAAATGAAAATGTTCTCCTGCCTGCCCAAAGGTGATAAACCCTCCCAAAATGAGGCAAATAGTAGAAAACCAAAAGTCTCTCAAAACTGCTGACTGGGGCCAACCAGTCTTTTCCCAGAACCTTTATCTTTCCTGACTCAAGCTGAACCCCTTATCCATGTTCAATACTCTGTGATGAGGAAAGCTGACATTTCCCAATGATAAAACCAGAATTTTTCCATTTTCAGCTGAAAAAGCCACCCTTCACCTCAAAACAGCTTCACTTGACCCAACACACAGAGAGATTCCCGAGTTCCTGCCCACAAAATGATCCAGACAGAGGCAATGCAGAAGTCCAAAGTGTCTTCTATTCCAGGTACTTTGAGGAGCTGCTTTGATGGTGCACCTCTTATGTTGTCTGCAAAATATTCCCCAGCAGGCAAGGAAGGGTTAAATCTTCCTGCCTTGTGCTGTGGGAGTACTGTCTTCCTCTTTACAAGGAGGTGTTGGGGTGGCATCGATTCATCACTCCTTCCTCAGCCTCTGCTTTTCTGTCAAGCAGTGATTTAATTCTCACCTTCATGCCAGGATTTGCAGCTCCCAGGCTGGAGAGCTCATCAGGTCTCACCAGAACAGGCTTTTGCAAAGAGACTCAAATCTCAAGGGTTCACCTCAAAGGCAGAAACAGCCATCCACACTCTACATCACAAGGCTCTCCCTGACCAGGAGAACAACCCCAGATTTAATGACCATGTGCCTCCAAAGATCATTTGACGTGCTCTTAGGCGTCTCTCCATGCTCCCATTCCCTTGCTACCTGGCTAATGGGGCTGTTCCCATCTGCACTAATCATAGGGGAACCCAGTTCCTAGGCTGGCTTCCCGCAGGGTCGCTCATGCTCTTACCTGTACTGGATTGTCTCTGACGTGGTTGAAGCTCGAAGCTTCGTCATGAGGATTCGGACAATGTTGAATAGAAAGATGAAGTTGATCTGGGAGGAACAGAGTCCCTGGTTAGGGTCTGCTCCCCCAGCATTTCCTCCCATTTCCTCAGCAATGGTGGGGAGGAAATGGGGGAGCCAGGGGAAACGGGAGTGTTTCCTCTTGAATCTGATCTACTGCCTTCCATGCACCATGAGAGGATGCCTGCCTTGATTGTTTTAAAAACACTTGAACAATAAAGTTTAGGAGTTTGGTCGAGGGATCAGGGCAGCAGGGCATGCCAGGAGATTGCCAAGGAAGGACAAGTGCTAGAGAAAGGGCTGAAGGTGAAAATGTTGGAGGGAAAGGAAGAATCTAAGGTGGAAAGTGGCTGCCATCACATCCAGGATCTGCCTGGCTGCTCTCCCGACTGCCTAATTGCTAATGAGGGAATGGAAAGGCATCCCTGGGTCTGAGCACAATTGACAGGAATTAGCAGTGGCCAGGATTCCTGACGGGCTGGGAAATGGGAAGCAGGATCAATTATTCTGTCATGCTGGTGATTTTTACTCCCTTTAGTTTTCTCAGCATGGGGCAAGGAGGAAAGGAACAGTTTTGGGACTTTGTGCACGGCTTTCCTCCTGCAAACAGAGGCTGGACCCCCTGCTTGTGACCTGCCACCTCTGCTCTTCTTTGTCCCTCCCCAAAGGACAAAGCCCCATCAAACTGTGCTCCACGTGACCCTTGGTTCAAGCACTGCTGCTCAGCTGGGGGCCAGGAACAGAGAGGTAGAATCAGGATCAGGGAACAGAGTCAAGGATCCCAGGCTTGTGCAAATGCTTGGCAAAACATCCACCCAACATCCAAAAAGTGCCAGGGCAGGGACAGAGGGACCTACTGATGCATGTGGGAGTCTGCTGATGGGACATCCCTGTCAGAACGAGGTCTCCAGGCTCCTTCTGCAGCCCATCCCAAGTCCAAAATCGCTCAAGGGGCAGTTTGGGTGAGGGGCAGTGCTGCTGGGGCAGCCCCAGCAGAGTAAAGCTAAAGGAGGGGGCAAGACCCTGTACAGGACCAGCTGTGTCCCACCTGCACACAGAAGGACTCTGTATTTAGCACACAAGGTCACTTGGCTCTTACCAGAAGCACCAGGATCATGGGGCCTTGGTAAATGTAGTCAGTATAAACTCCTGCTCGCTTCCCAAACCAGCACCTGCAAGGCAACGACAAGCGATGTCAGGGACAAGCCATGTCAGGGACAAGGGGTGTCAGGGACAAGCCTGCCATGGGAGTGACCTGGATTGACTCCTGTCCTTGCACAGTCTCTGTAAGTCACTGTCCGTGAGGTGAAAGCACTAAAACTCAAGCCGCTGCAGCCATTGTGGAATATCTTACGCGGGAACTCAGGAAAAGGAGGCACATGTGAGAGTGAGAGGCTTGTGAGAGTGTTTATGGGCCCCATATGGATGTAGGAACTGGTTATTGCAGGACAAGCCAAGGAGGTGACTGTCCTACTCTGCTCTGCATGGGGGCAGCCTCACCTCACACCCTGGGGGCAGTTTTGGGCACAACAATATAAAAAAGATCTAAAGCCATTAGAGACCATCCAAAGGAGGGACATGAAGATGGGGAAGGGTCTGGAGAGGCCACACAAGAAGGAGCTGAGGTCATTTGGCTTGTTCAGCTGGAGCAGAGGACACTGAGGTCAGACTCACTGGGGTCTGCAGCTCCTTCCCAGGGGCAGCTCCGATCTCTGCTCCTTGTGACAGGGACAGGACCCAAGGAAATAGCCTGAAGTTGGGCCAAGGAGGTTTAGATTGGATATCACGAAAAAGTTCTTCCCCCAGAGGGTGCTGGCACTGCCCAGGCTCCCCAGGGAATGGGCCCGGCCCCGAGGCTGCCAGAACTCCAGGAGTGTTTGGGCAGCGCTGCCAGGGGTGCCCAGGGTGGGGCTGCTGGGGGGTCTGGGCAGAGCTGGGGCTGGGACTGGGTGATCCTGGGGGTTCTTCCAGCTCAGGATATTCCATGATTCTCCAGTCTCACACACACAGGTCTAGGTCAGCTCTGTCCCCAGTAAACCCTGCGGGAGCTCACTCAGGTGTATCCCTGTCCTGGGAACACGTTGTCAGGGTTGTTTAATCAGTGCCTGTGTAAGTAGCACAGGGCTTCTGAAGTCAGGAGGGAAAGCTACCTCTGGAAAACAGAACAAGCTGCCATTCATCTCAACGGGCTCCTCTCAACTTCCCACTCTGGGATGAACTCTCAGGTACCTGTTAAGACCTTCATTAGCAGGTATCTGTGAAAATGGCTCGGGTGGGGGTATTTTAGATCTCTGCTGGTTAAATCCCAGCTCCCTTTAGCAAACCTATTGTAGGAGATCTGGTTTAATCTCTTTTTCCCCTTTATCGCATGTCCCTTTTGAGGAGAAACAAGCAGGGGCAGGGCTGTAGGCAGGGCTCGTGCTGCAGAGAGCTGAAAGATGGGATAAAAGAAAGAATGGAAGAATATTATCCTTTTTTTCCTCCCTGACAGAGTCCTTGACACCACTGATCCCTGAGGATTCAGGATAGAAAAAAGAATGGGGGATAAAAGCAATCAGGCTCACTTCTCGTTGTCATAGTAGAGCTTCCCGATGGCCCAGGCTATGATGATGGGAAAGGGGATACCTGCAGGGGAACACACAGGTGAGTCTCAGGGGTGCAAGGTCGCCACAAAACGACACCGTAACAGGGTTTCCTCACACACAAACCACCCTGTGAGATGACGTGTCCATGCATATCCCATCCTCCTGCTCCCGGCACCCTTTTTGCAGCTCTTTGTGTGCAAGGAGAACTGGAGCAGGGGATGGAGGGGGCATAAACCATCACTAAACCCTGGGTACTGCTGGGTGAGGGGAAGCCTGGCACTCACACCAGCCGATGCAGATGAACATCCACTTGCGGAGCTTGTCTGTAGAGTAGGTGAGCACAATGGCCGTGTGCAGGTAGCAGCCCTCGCCGAACATCCAGAAAAAGTTGGTGACGTGAAAGTAATTGTAGGCAGCAGTAACCAAGCGGCACCAAACCTGCCAGGAGATGTGGAGCCTGTCGAGCTTTGTGTCACAGTGGTGCAAACAGTGCATGAAGCAGCACAGACCCCGGCAGAGCAATCAAACCCGTGTTTCTCATACACCTGGGTTGCCCGCCAGCCACCAGTCAGCCCTATTTGCCCCCTAAACTTGCTTTTGTAGCCACATCTTAGTGACTTCAAACTGAAAGAGAGTAGGTTTAGGGAAGAAATTCTTCCCTGTGAGGATGGGGAGGCCCTGGCACAGGTTGCCCAGAGAAGCTGTGGCTGCTCCATCCCTGGAAGTGTCCAAGGCCAGGTTGGACGGGGCTTGGAGCAACCTGGGATAGTGAAGCTCTCTCTGCCCATGGCAGGGGGGGTTGGAACTAAATGATCCTTAAGGTTCCTGCAGACCCAAACTACTTTGTGGTTTTATGATCTCCAGGGTCCTCACACCCCCCAACTGCTCAGGACTGGGCTCAGCCTGGTACAGCTGCACCTACCACGTTGCTCTCGTGCACCTCTGGGTTCATGGTGAGCTGCACCACGAACCACGTGGCATTGCGCAGGATGAAGGCTGTAATCAGGTTCCAGTGGATGATGTTTCTCAGGCACCGGATACTCCTGGAGAGGGGCGGAACAAGGCACCATCAGAGCAGGGGGACTGGGGACAGTGCTGTTTGTGGAGCTGAGTGTCTGTTGGGACCCCAAGGATGACTTGCTGGGATCACGCCCTGGGTGAGGTGGACAGGAAGAAGACCAGAAGGTGGAAGGCACCAAGGAGGACCTTCTGCCTCCATAACCAGGTGCTTTAAAAAAGCAGCTGAAGAAAAATAACCCTGAGATAGGCAGGATCCCTCCAGCCTGGAGGGCAGTAGCTGTGGGGGAGGAGATGGCAAAGCACAGGGGCTGGGTCCGTCCCTGCCTGAGGTGACCTCGCAGGAACACGGCAGCAGGTTTGTCACTCACCGCAGGCGCATGAAGAGGACAAAGGCCACAAGGAGGGCCCCCAGCGAAACACAGTGGCCCAGGTAGTTGATGATGATGGCGATGTGGTAGTGCAGCTTGCTCTTCCTCTGTGGGGGGCGGGGGAGGGGGTGGAGATGGGCAGAGGGGTCAGCAGCAGCCCTGGCACCAGCACAAACCCACCTCCTCCACCACATCACCTCTGGCAGCTGCACCTCAAATTTTGGGCCCTTTTTCAGGAAGCAATTGGAGCCCACCCAGAGACAGGCCCACGGGAATGGAAGAAGAGGCACCAGCCTGGTTTCACGTCCCACTCATACCATGGCAGCTCACAGGACAGCTCAGTGCTGGGACATCCCAACCCATTCTCTGGGGAAACCCTGCTGGAATTCAGCTGAGCTCACTGGAATCTTATATCTTAGTTCATCCCCCACTGCCCTGGGGGCAGCTGAGAGGCTGGGATGAATTCGGGCAGAGGGAAAGTGTGAGTGATAATTGAATTAATTGATCACTCCTGCTGTTAGGCACTCATCCAACCTGTGAATTAGCAATTAAGTGAGTGAGAAAACCATTCCTGGAAAGAGATATCGGCATCTTAAATACCAGAGTTGATATCAACTGCAAATGAACAACTCATATCTCTTCTCCTCTGCTTCGAGGGGAGACTTGACCTACTCAGGGGCTTGTAATTCTTGATCCCCATTTTCTTTCGGCTTCCTAAATATCTCCATTATTTCACTGCCGGCAGGGAAGGACGGGGTTTTCACTGCGTGCTGTGTCAGGATGGAGCTGCAGGAGAGTGACAGGGCTAATCTGTACCCAGAGGCCCTGGGGAGCTCACACTGCCAACCCTCTCGGATTTTTAAGGGAAATGGAAACAGGCATGGCTTTATTTCTGATGGGGAGTAAAAACACAAATCAAGAAGGGGGTTGTAATTGCCACGCGCACCTTTATCACTGGGATGCTCTGCATGCTCAGCCCTCAGCTCCCATGGGCCATTCCTGGCCTGGATGCTGCTGCCTTTCAAAACTCCATCATCTGTCTCTCACCCTCCAGCCCAGAGCCCAGGGACTCGACTCCCCAGCTCCTACCTCCTCACTGAGGATCTCCTGGCACTGGGAGTAGTTGACACGTGCTGCCCAGCTTCCGTTAGCGAGGCATTCTCTGTACCCATTATCTGAAAGAGAGGATGCCCATCCAAGGGTTAATACAGCATGGGGATGGGAACAGGTGTGTGACCTGGCTGTCACTCATGGAAGGCACTGGCATCAGGCCAGTGGCATTTTCTGCGTTGAAGGCAGCTCACCTACTGCCTTGGTCACAATTGCAGAACCAAAATCCTTGGAATATTTCAGACCCGCTCAAGAGCTTTGGGTCTGCACCAGCTCTGCCCTTGGCACTGCGGGACTCCAACACCTCCTCACCATGCCCAGGATGCAGCGGAAGCAGCACCAGTTAGGCTCTTCTTCCCTTTCTCTCCACTGTTTGCTTGGGTGATCATGTGCCATCCCAGGATCTCTGCTGAGATGGCAGCATGAAGTTTCACTTCTCTTCCTGAATTAGGAGCTTTTTTGCCTCCCACCGGGGACAGTAGGTGGCAAGGCTAATTGGGAAGGAATGGCCACGGCGCCCCAGAGAGTCTGTGACTGGTGTCAGCAGCAGGGTGATGCCAGCACTGGGGTGAGACTGGGCTTTCGTTAACGGGAGACTGTGAGCCTCGTCAGGGTGATGGGGTGGGAAGGGCTCACAGACAGGCTCGAGTTGCGATTAATGCAGAGAGGCTCCTACAGCGGCACAGGAGGCACCACAAAGCAGGAGCTGTGTCTGTGCCATCCTCCATGGCAGCAAGAATGTGCAGGATGAAAAAATTTATGGTTTTTGTAGGAAGTAAGGAGTTTATTTCATCAAAAACAGCCCTTGGGTGGTCAGAAACTCAGCCTAATGCTAGGAATGGCTTTGGGCACTTCTCATATGCTGTCGCTTCATCCTCTGCTCCCAGCATGTCACTGGCAGTGACAGTGCAGCCACCTGTGCCAGGAGGGGATGAGGCTCAAAGTCCCCCTGTCTTTGCTTAGCTGGGGGCTTCAGACCCCTGTGCCACCTCCAAGGGCAGGGCAGGATCACTCCTCTGCCTCTGTCCCCAAGATGGGGACATCAGCCCTCTCCTCCTCCCAGGAGGACCTGCTTATAAAGCTGCTCCTCTGAACTAACCCTCCCTGAAACCTGGGGTCTGAGGTGCTGTTTTCTTTTTGGTTGATGAGCTTTGTTCCCAGAGGAGTATTGTCACTTGTGTCCCAGAACCCTCACCCGCTGTGTCCCCAGCAGCACTGCCCCTCTTACTGGTGGTGTTGTACCGGACACCATAGAAGTACTCGGGGCAGGGCCGAGCCACCAGCTGTCCCACCGCGCTCCGGGGCCAGCATGTGCCGATCAGGTCCACCGAGGCGTTGCACTGGGGACCTGCAGGGGCGAAGGGGACAGGGTTAACAGAGGTATGTGGGCCACCATGGGCCACTTCCAGGCTTTTGAAAGGTCAGGATTTGCCTGGAGAGCTGGGGCTGCTGGACAAGCTGATGGGTCACCAAGCTCAGCCCCCAGAAAACCCTTGTGGCAGACATCACGTGGGGGCCGTGCAAGACTCGCAAGGGCTGGTTGAGCCATCCTGGCCATGACTATTACTCTGGTCCTGTCTAAACTACTGGGCTAAGCCCAGTTCTGGCACAAACCTGGTTTTAGACCTGGCTTCTGAGTCCACTTGGTGTTCCCTGGCTCTGGTCTCCCAGCCCTGCCCCTTCCTTCAGCTGTGACTTTGGCATCCAGCCCCACAACAGGCAATAAGCCAGACTTGCTCTTCCTCAGTGGTATGTCCAGTCTGGTTCTAAGCCTCTCCAAACATCTCACACCTCCTGGCTGCAAAATCTCCTTCCCAGCCATTACTGCTGGTCTCTTCCAGTCTTTCCCGGGTAGAAAACTCCAAAGCTGCTGCAGCTATTTCAGATTTCAAGGATTTGTGTGCTTTTCCCAGCTACACAAGTGTGCTAATGTAGGCATTAGGTAGGCCAGATTGCAGGCTTTTTTATGTATAATTTGCGTATATTTAGAACAACATGTACTGTAGCTAAATATGTCCCTGCTCCATCTCACAGTGAGGTTGGAAGCACAATGGCTGCAATATCCATATACTATAAGACAAGCAACAGATAGGTGAGCAGGAGATGCTGGAAGGGGCAGAGTTCAGTCCAAACCACTCCTGGGTACCAGAGATGTTTGTGCTGCTGGCACAGAGACAGAAATTGCCATTTCCTAAGACAAAACACTCCAATTCACAGCTCCTTGGGTGTGAGAACAGTGTTTCCTCTCCCCGTGGATTCATGGTTGTAATTTGAATGCCTTTCCAAAAAATTCCTGTGGATGGAGCTGACTAAAAAGTGACCAAAGAAAAAAAAGCAAAATACTGTTGATGATGATGAAGGTTTTTATGGAGGAATATTTTTTTCATTGATTATCTGAAAAATTGGCTCCTTGTTATTTTGCGATGTTCTCAGAGAAAATTTTCAGGCCTTTCAGTATCTTCTTCAAATATCTTAGCAAGGGAAAACAACTTCCAAGCATGTGAGCTGGGGAAGCATCAGAACGTGGTGAGTGTTACCTTCTGCCTCCCATAGCTTGTAGGGAGACATTAATTTTAACAATGACCTTTGCTTTTAGCTTTGCTAATGTGTAGGGTTGCTGTGGCAACCTTCCCTTTAAGTTAACTGTTTTAAGCCTGTATTTTGTAGGAAATGAGGTGCCTTTAATCACATGTGTGTCTGTGCCTTTCTGCATCCATTTGAATTTATTGAGCTCCTTCGTTGTTTTGACCCAAATTTGACAGAGAAATAGAGGGTCACAGTTAAAAATTTTATGATAGCATTCATCCATGTAAAGAAAAAACAACCAGTAATTATTTGAACTAAGGACAAAGTTAAATTGCAAGCGCTCTCCCTGTTAGCCAGCCAGGTGAGAAGCTGCGTCAATGTGTGGAACAAGAAAAGCTTCACTTGGAACAAAGCAGCACAGGAAAATGGGGCTTGCACAGTGCTAATGCCCACGGCAGCTCCTGCAGCTATCACAACCCCTCCCGGGGACCGGTGTGGCTGAGCACAAACTCAATTTTCTCTGCATCCTCTTGTGCTTCAGTTTCTCTCCTGCATTCCAGGGGCTGTTCTGGGGGATGGACAGAGATTGCACAGGGAGGACAAACAGGAAGAGTGATTAACTAAAATCAGGGCCAGAGAGCAACACTGATGATGCTCTCCCCCCAGTAAAGCAAACCCACAGCAATGCCATTAATAACCAAACCCAAGAGAGACTCGTGGAAATGATGTGGCCAGACTGAGGTGCATCATTCTGTGATACATCTGTTCAAGGCTGGATTTAATATCTCCACCTTTCTCCAAGGCACTTGGTGTGATGCTGCTTGGCACTCCCAACAGAGCATGACAGGATCCCACCAGACACCAAACCCAGTGGGTCCCACCAGTCCCACCACAGGGCAGGTGCAGCAGCATCACCAGGAGCTCAGCCCTCCTTGTCCCATAGGTCGGCGTGGTGCTGCGGGGTGACATTTGCATCTGGGACTGCAGTCAGATGCGGAGAGGCTCAGCCAGGCTGTTGGATGCTCCTGGACCCCTCCCTGTGCTTCACTCCCATGCTGCCACCAGCAGGATTTGGAGCTCTGTCCCACCAGGTTTTAATCTAGTGGGTGGCTGTAATATTTTTCTCAGGCCCACACTGGGAAAGGCTTGATGAAGAAAAGCTGCAGAAAGCAGATGCTGCTCTTTCTGCTCCCTCCAGCACACAGAAAAGAGAAAAAAACCCCACCCGATGGGGAAGGGATAAGTAGAACAGTGAAGACAAACAGTGTCATGAGGGCTGCGACATCCCCTTTGCCCAGCACAACTCTCAGCTCCAGCTCCTCCCCAGTGGCACCTTGCTCCCAGCATTTAGAGCAGTGTTTAGCATGGAAATGATATGTACCAGTGCTAAATGCTTCCCCACCTGCTCGGCAGCCCATCCGTGTTTGCAGGGGGATTATTCTCCAGGTTCTGCATGTGTGCTCCGGCTTCTCAGCTCCACTGGCTGCACAGGTTTGGTCTTTGCAGATTTATAGTAAGAAAGGTCAATGAATTTCCTACCTGCACCCAATCCCCCTAATGTGGCTTCTTCCCACACAGAAACATGGTCTTTGGAGGAGGAAGGAGCAGGCCCTACTTTGAAACAGGGAATGTGGCACAGGGGAAGTCACTCCAATCCCTTCTCACCCTATTGCCTTTGGGTTGTACTGCTCTGAAGCAATATAAAGCATTTACTTTCTTCTGAAGAAAAAACTGTCTGTCCAGGGACTTACACTGAGACAACTATATCACATTAACTATCCCAGGGTAACTGTAGCAATATCCCATCTGTTTCTATAAAACATCCCTCTCCAGCCGGCTTGCACCACTCGCAGAGGCCTCCCAGATGGCTCTGTGCTAAAGCCACAGAGCCGTGTGAAACCTGGCAGGGTAAAGCTCTCCACTCCCAGCTAATCTGCCAAAAGATTTTGAGCAAATTTGAAGAGGATGGAGCATGTTTATCCTTGTCCAGCAGTACCAGACATGTGGCCGCAGTGCTCTTGAGCTGGTGCCAGGAGGTCTGAAGTATTATCACACCATCAAGCCATGGCTGGGATGCTCTGAAGAGGAGTAAAGCAAAGGCTGTGCTGATATAACTGTGCCGGTAAACGCATCCTGCTTTACACTGGGCAGAGCTGCGCACCAGCACAACATCCCAGTTTGCTGCTGTGCACAGACACAACTTTGAAGGGGGGAAGGGTGAAGCCTCTCTCCCCTTCTGCAATGCAAAGGGGCCAGGAGAGATGATGGAAATCTGAACAGCAGGCTCATTCCCGTGGCTGGGAGTGATGGAGATACTTATCTAAGGCGTCTCAAGAGGCTAACAGCTAAAAGTTGTTAACTCATATCTAACTCATTAACTCATAACTCATTAACTCATAACTGTCCTGAGCTCTTATTCAACCACAGTTATCTCTGTCCAGCCCTGATGTCCTTCCTCTGTGACCTCATTGCTGCTGCTGCTGCCTCGAGCCTCCGGCTCCCTGAGAATGTCCCCTATGTCTCTGCTGCAACATTTGCATTTGGCAATCAGAGCTTCATCTCCACATCTAATCAAAATACAACTCACTGTGATGCCTGATGCATCAACTGCAGCCAAAGCACAAAAAGCTCTTTGTCCCTCCCAGGCAGCTCCATCACAGTGGTGAAGCAGAAAGAGCCATTTCACACCGTATTGCCCCAAAACAAGGGCCTTTGGGGGATGCTTGTACTTCCAGGTGCTGATGTGCCAGGGAGGGGTGGCTGGGTTGAGCTGCAGAGTCACTTGGATATTAAATGCTTAGTAGCACCTTGAGGCATTGAGGGAAATGGCACTGGGGGACAATTTATATTAACATGGGGTAGAAATTGGGGTGGTGGAACTGTTTACCTTCCCTCTGGGCAGGGGTGGATGTCCAAGATGGCTGGGAGCAGCAGTGGGTACTTCAAAGTAGATTCTTGCTCACACTCAACACTGCTTTCGGTGGCACTGGGGGCTTCTATTTACCTTTGTAAGATTAAAAAATCCCCAGAAATTTTCCCAAGCATTCAATTTCCACGATCCTTGGTGTAAAATAATTACCTAGGCTAATTAAGCATTATGATAGCTATGGGTCTGTGTAATGAATTTTTGGCTTGTTGCTATACATTAAAGGCACCAAACCTGGCTTGTGCTGTTGGTATCTGATGCATCTGCTCAGTGTTGTCACTTAAGATGATCCATGTACAGCTTTACAGGACATATATATATATATATGTATATGTATATATAATGTATAGGGTTGTGTTTGGGGCTTATCTTGTTCTCCTGACATGAACTACGGAGTGTTTGGAGTTGTGTTATAACCAAGGGTGGCAGGAAGTGGTTTATTCCCTGGGGTTGGCTGGGATTATGGTGGTGGGTGAATGAAGCACCACAATCCCTCCCTGGCAGAGTTTTCCCAGCAGAGCCTTCTAGTTTGGCTACAATTGAACAGAGCCTCTGGCAGTGACTTCACTGCATGCAGTCCAAAGTACAGTTTAACTGCTGTAGCTACTGCTCACACTGGGATGTGCCAGGACACAGTTTCCTACTGGAAACCCTCATCATCTTCCCTCCTCCACTACAATAAAATCTATGAATATCAGTGAGTTGTTATTGACATCTCTGTCTCCCAGATGATGAAACAGAATGGCTTTATTGACACCAGTATATATTTAAACCACTAGGATTTTCCATATAGTTGAGAGTTTTGTTTCCCAAACCTTCCCAGTACCATGGGTCTCCCTCAAGTCCCTGCCAAGACTCATTGCTGCATCTCTAACCCCTGCTCAGCTCCTTTATTAATATTTCTGCCTCGGTGGGAGACATGCCAATGAGACTGAAGAGAAAAGAGTTGCTGATGTTAATTTGACCTTTATGAATTTAAATTCCAGATTCACCCCGGGGGAGTCAGTGAGTGAATGAAAGAGCAGTGGCACGAGGGCTGCTGGAGCAGTGTCAGCACTTTGGGAGCTCAGCTGGAGTGGGTGGAAAGGCTCTTGGTCAAACTGTCACCCACTGTGAAAGGTGTTACCAAACTTGTCTGATAATGCCTGTGAAGGATTTCTTCTCATCACTCAATGCTCCTCAGCCACAGGATTTTGCTGTATCTGGAACAATTAGATTTGCCTTATTTGATGCAAAGCTAAGCTCCCTTTCCCCCTTGAAAAAACCTTCAGTTAAAAAACCCCAGACATTTCTTTTTTTTCTGCTTAGCTTTGGTGTCATTTTTCTTTGCTTTAGGTGAACTGGCACTGGCATGAAACATTTCTTTCCTGACAAGGAATTTTCTGTGCTCTCCTCTCTCCTGAGCACACACAGGAGATTGAGGGTAAGAATTCATTGTGATAACAAGCTTAAAGGAGTGGATCATGCAGCCAGGACCAGAGGGTGATGTGAGCAACTGAGTGGCAACTCCTTGGGCTGATCCAGGCTTGAGAGCTATGAATGGCAAAACAACCCCCTGAGAGTGCTCCGAGCTTGCTCCAGTCGAGTGCTTTCTGCTGAGCTGCTTTGGAAGAGCCTCATAATTAATTAGTAAGAGCCTTTCCCATCTGCTCAGATTCCCCCTTCCTTCCACAGGGAAGCAGTCCTGCAGCTGCAGGGAATGCTTTGCCCTGGTGGATGAAATGACCTTGTCCCTCCCTGATGGACTTTGTGGCAGGGCGAGAAGCAGCTGCGCACAGACCCTGGGGAGTTGAAATCATCAGCCAGAGAAATCCATGGTCTGAGTCAATCCGTGGGCTGGGAGCCCTTTGGACAGCACCTATTCACCCCAGAAAAGGGATGCTGATCCTCATTGCATTCCTTTCCAAGACTAATCTTAGACTTTCTTGGCTTGCAGATGTTTGGGGGTGAAGCTGACCCAACTTCCTGAATGCACCACGTTGACCTCAAGTCCAGCCTGATATTCCTTCTTCACTGCTACTGTGGGAGGCAGCTTTCTGATGGAGCATCCAGCTGTGCCCCTGTGTCCCAGTCCCAGTCAAAATCAGGGGCTCACTGAGAGGAATTTTTGATGGATACCCAAACTATCAAGTTGGAGCATCACACCTGTGCAAAGAGCCTGAATTCCTGGGGATATCACCCTGCACTGGGAACTTTAAGGAAGATGGGTAAATCCATGGTGGTAAGAGGGCAGGACAGGAGAGCTCTGTGAGGCTCAGCTGCTCCATGTCCTGGGATGAGAGTTTGCACCACCTGCACCTCTGGAGCCTGGAGAGCATCACCCCAGTGTGCCTCCACCCCTCTGCTGTGGCAGAGACCTTTCCAGCTCAGTGCACATGCCTAGAGAGCACTGGCACTCTGGTGACATCACTGTCCGGCCACACTTCCTCCTTAAAACTGAGAGATTAAGGGGCTGGTGACCAGGGAGAGGAGGAGATCCCATGCTGGGCTGTGCTTCGGAGGAGGGATGCTGCACACAGGCACGAGGCAGTGCCTGTCCATGCATCCAGCAGATCCCCCGCCGAGCCACGCGCTGGGGGACTGCTGGGCTCGTGTTATCAGCATGTGTCATTTCCCAAGGGTTGTGAAGACATTAACAAATTAAGCCTCAGGGCCCTGCTGCAATTCTAATTAGCATCATCCTAACAACTCTTCATGTTAAATAGCCTCAAATCAAAGTTTCCAGTTTAGTAAATATCCCTCCGTAGGAATCGCTGCCTCCATCAGGCAGGGCCTAAATGGACTCCAAGGACCAGGGCTGGTGCTGAGCTCCGCTTCCCAAGCAGACATAAGACAATTAGTTTCACCTCTACCTTTTGTTCTAAGCCCCCTCCTCCAGCTGGAAGTGGCTCTCACATGTGCCAGTCCCATCCAAATTAATGAGTTGCTCAGGAATTGCAGGTTGGATGTGTAGAGACAATGGACAATTTGCTAATCTGAAGCCTCACGTTATCCCCTCTGCCAGGGAGATGGACACTGAGGTGCACTAAATCCTGCTTGGATTCAGGCTGATAAATCCCCATGGAGCAAAGCCCAATACTTGCAGAAAGCAGTGCTCAGTGCTTGAGGATGGTGGAGATTCCAGGCCAATCCATCAGCAAACCACAGCAGAAATTCTCCCCCTTTCTGACCTCTCCTGGGAGCTTGGGAGGTTCCAGCAGTGGATGGAAAAGGCCACAAGCTGGGTATGAGGATTCTCTGGGACCTGCCTGCTGCCCTGGGTCAGGATTTATCACAGCTTAACACGGACAAGGACAGGCCCGCACTGAGCAGAGTGATGAAACCTTCAGCAAGCAAAGCACATGAGTGATGACCAAGTTTCTTGTCTGACCAGACATCCAGGCATTGCCATTCCACAGGCAGCTTTGCTGTCCCCTGGCTTTCTGCCTCCACCTCTTGGGCTTGGGATGCTTCTCGCAGGGCAGTGGCAGCCTGGGTTTGGCCAGACACTGGATCAGCCGGTGCCAAGATGGGATTTGTTAAGAAGGAACTGTTAATGCTGCTGTTAACGAGTGCTAGGCAGCCATCCCTCAGCGCTGGGTCCCCACGGCCATCCCTTAGTGCCTGGTTCTGTGGCCATTACTCACTGCCTGGTCCTGTGGCCATCCATCACCCTGACAGAGAGTTCCTTGGTGCCCCCTCTGATTCTCATTCAGCCATGGAAAAATCAACACTGCAGCATCCCAGAGCTGGGGAGGACTTTTCTGCTTGTCCCTGTGAGCTCCACTCCCTCTCACACTTCTCCTCCCCCAAAAGTTGCCACTGAACCAGACCTGTCACTGCTGAGGTGACATCCAAGTCACATCCAGAATATAGGCTAAAAGCCAGTTTTGGCACAAGCCCTGACCTGATTGGATCAAACCCATGTACAATGTTGAGTAGGAGTGGGCTGTCCATGACCCTGCTGCTCCCACCCAGCAGGGCTGAGCCAGCCCTGGCCGTAGCCATGTCCCCAGAAGTTCTTTGTGACTGGTGGCCTCCCAAAGTGCTCAGTGGCACCTGTGTAGGACTGCTGGGGGACGGAGACTGGCTGAGCCCTGAGCCATGGTGGCCACTCTGCACTGGTGATGTGGTCTCCACAAAAAGTCAAAACCTCCAGTCATCACCCCTGGGCAGGGGGATGGTAGAGGGGTGGACATAGGGGCCAAAGTCCTGGTGTCCCTAGATATGGCAGAGAACAGGCAGCCAGCCCTAATGTGTCTGTCCATCTCCCCCTCTGCCCAACAGACACTTATTTTCTTTATTTTCATCTCTTCTGAGATCTGCACCTTCTACCTCGCTCCACGGTCACCCTGCACGGAGGCTGCTGCAGCAGCACCAGCAGAGAGCTGCGATGCAATGTCCACACATCCCACCTCCCCAAAAAGGATCTGTAGCAGCAGATGAGCCCAGAGACACCCCTGACACCCTCTTCCAAGCACTGGATTCCCGGGGGGTGGCTCGAGTGGATGGGGATGGGGACACTCACCAGTGTTGTTGGTGACAGGCGGTAGGCTCTCGCAGTACTGCTCCTGGATGGAGGCTGCAACTGGGCCATCCCAGAGGAGAAACGCCTGGACAGGGAGAGAGCAGGCAGGGGCAGGGTTATATGTGCAATGTGCTGCTTCCCCATCCCCAAATGCCTCCTTGGGTCAGAGCTGAGCTTGCCCATGTCTTGGTGGGTACTACACTCAAAGTTGCACAATGGACATGTACCCATTTTCAGGATGGTTTCCCAGGGAAACTGTGCTTGTCCGAGTCTGAGGCTGAGAGACTGCTCACCCACTGATCTTCTCCTGCCTCGAACACCCGCCTCAGCAAACCCTCCTGCAGCCCTTGCTGAATTGTGGAACCTCTGCTATTTAGTATTTTTATCAACACTTTTGGGCTTAGCATCTTTGAATACTCAGAGCAGACAGAGGAAATGATGAGCCTGACACCATGCTCGGATTTTCAATCCCTTATTGAAATCACAGCCTTGTAAGCTGTCGGTGGGAAGATGTTCATACATGTCCTTAAGGAGATCTGATCCACAGACAACCGGATCTGGCTAAAGCCTTTTTTTCAGGAGAATTGTCAGCAAACACCAACATTCCCACTGAGTTGGAAAGCACTGACCAGGATCTATCCAGCTCTGCTAAAACTCTGCATGAGCAGCTATTTTGGAAAAATGATTACTGAATTATCATGCCTTTGCAGGAGTTCAGGGAAACTAAAAGTGAGAAAGGCAATTGCCAGGGTAGAGGCACTGCAAGGATGGCAGAGGGATGGTGCTGTTGGTCCCAGGGCTCACCAGGGTGCCAGGTGAGGGAAGGAGGGGACCTGATATTTTGCAGAACACAGATTTCTGCAAAAGCAGCTGCCCGCTCTCTCCTCCAGCTCAGAGAAGGGTGACACAGGCTCATGCCCTCTGCTCTGGGCACCAGCACTAATGGTGGGTAAGGCTCAACTCCACTTCTTTCACCTTCAACAACTGACCAAACCCCCTGGAGACAAGTCACTGATTAAACGGCAGAGCTGTGCCCCAAAATACATCACATACAGATCCCTTGTGAAACAGCCCTGAGCCTGAAGGCAGCAACGGCTGCACCTCCCCTGCTTGCAGGCAAGCTCCCAGCTCCTCAGGGACAATAACCTCTGCCTTCCCCATCAGCCAGGCTGATTCCTAGGGCCTGACCCTCCTTCCTGAGTGCCATTTGCCTCCCAAACTGCTCTGAGCAGGGAGAAGACGTTCCTCCTCTTGCCCTTGAGCTGTAGAAACACTGTCTGCTCTTGCTGGCATGCCCAGCCATCCCCATGCCTTACCAAGGCATTAGCAGGATTTATTCAGACATGGAGACATGGAGACAAGCTCAGCACCCACTTGCTCTTTTCCAAACAACTGTTTACTGCCCAGGGAAGCTGGTTTTGACAGCAAGAGAGATGTCAGGCAGACGTACAAATGGAGCTGAGAATAGCTCCCTTGTTGTGACTGCTCCAGATGGCACAGGGGATCTGGCAGCTCAACCCTGCCCCGGCGTGGGTGCTGCTTGGAGCTCCTGGGTGCTGGTCCTGCAGGAGCCCAGCACCTCCTGAATCTCCTTTCAGAAAGATGAGACCACCCAAACTCCAGACAGGGAGGAATCAAGGTGTAGGGGGTCTGCTCCCCTCTGTGTTGATGCCCACAGCTGGTGCCCACTGGACCTGGTGGCTCTTGGCATGGGCAGCTGGAAGAGAAGGGTTCTGCCCAAAAGGGACTGGGATGGTTCATCTACCTGAACAGGCTTTCAAGTGTTAATTGGATGTGTTTCTCCTAATCCCAGCCTGCTCCAGCCTGGCAGTGCCCATTCTCCTTCCAGGCACAGGGAGAGGTCTTGGCGCTGAGCAGCACATGGACCAAGCCACAGTCAGAGACGGGTGTGGATGGAGCAGTCACTGGCTCTTTGCAGGCTTTGTAAATGAGCTGAAACAGCTACAGAAGGAAGACAGAAAGGAAAAAAAGGATCCCCAGAACAGAACTAATACTAAGAGCTTTTTTACCAGGCTCTGAGTCTTGTCTCACTGCAGTGTGGCCAAAGCTCTTGACAGAGGCAGAGGTTTTGTCCCACTCCCATCAGCCTTTCGAGGGGAATAAGCAGGGGGAGGTGGCAGCTGCAGGGGGCTTTGCCCCAGTCTGATCTGGCACTTGCTAGTCACTGTCTCATCTGCTTTGCTCTTTGTGGGTTACTGCAACCCCTCCCCATGCTTTGCAGACAGAACAGGTCAACGCTCCGTCCTTGAAGAGCTTCTTGTGCCAGAGCATCACTGCCGTAAGATGCCACATGGTGCCCAGCAGGGCCCAGCCTGGCCGGGCTGAAGCCAAGCTCACCTCAAGAGCCCCGACACGGCAGTGGGTCGTGCTCGAGCCAGAGAGGGGCCGTGTCCCTCCGCCCTCCTGGCCCTGCCTTCACGCAGGCCACGGCAGATCCCACTCTGCAGGCAGGAGCCCCTCTGAGACCTCTCTCAGCCTGCCAAAATCCTGGAGAGCCTCAGCTGAGCACTCAGCTGCCCGGGAAGGAAGGCAATCTGCTCCTCTGGAAGCAGCCGCTTCACACAGTGCTCTCAGTCAGCCCGGGGAGCTGCTCCCACAGGGATGGATGGTGGTTCTGCTGGGAGCTGCACGAGCCCCATGAGGGCCCGCACTGGCAGCGGCTTCTTCTCCATCAGGAGCCACCAATGTCTCCCCTGCTGTTGCCTCAGCATCCACCCAGCTCCCTTCCAGGCCCTGTTTTATAACACAGGGGTGGTTCTGGTTTAACCTTGGACCTCACAGAGCACCGGCTTCTTCCTTTCATCCCCACATTTTCTGTAGCAGGACCAGCCCCCCAGTCCTCACTGCACAGCTCAGACACCAAAACCTGACACTGCTCCTGTGTTTCCTGCATCCCACACACAGCAGACATCTGCTGTGGTCAGTGTCCCACCACCCACCACGCCAGGGCTGTCCCAGAAGGGAAACTGAGGCATTAAGGACCACCTGCCTCAGGTCACTCAGGTCGTGGGGCAGCATGTGGGGCAGATCTCTGTGATCTGGACACACCAACCATGTCCTGGTGCCACCCGGGCTCCAAGAAAACCGCTGAGGTTTTTCGGAGCTGTCTCTGTGCCTGTGAGGGAACAGTGAGGTGCCCTGGGCCAGGAGATGCAGCAGTGTCAGGTGCTGGTGCTCTGGGCCAGGAGTGACTGGAACAGTGTCAGCTCACCAGCACTGGGGGTCTGGCTGCTGCTGTGGGGGTGAGCAGCACAACCACACACATGGCATCAGTCTTTGTGGCTTGCCACTGACCTGGCAGAAAAATTCAATTAATAACAATTAGGAATTAAGGTCCCCTTGCGGTACTTTCGTTCTACAAAGCAATCCATGGACACTAATTAATACATTCACATCCACCTGCAACATCACTCCTGCACCGTGCTACCCAGAGACAGGCCTGTCCCCCCTCGCCCTGCTATCTTATTGCCTCAAACGAGGGGATTTGCATGGCAGGAAGGGCTGACAGCTCTGAGCAGGAGATAGATGGCTTGTAGCCTAATTAGCAATCTCGGAGGTCCCGTGCCGAGGGGCTGTAATTGGAGAGTGGAGCGATTAGTGAGATTGAAGCCTGGGATGAAGCCATGGGAGAGAGGGGCTTTGCACAGAGCTGGGGAGGGCAGTGGGAACAGTGGACAGTGATTGCCATCGTGACCTTCCTGGGAGGGGGGACAACACCGGCCACCCTGGAGTCGTCCTTGCTGTAGGGATCTCTCTGACCCATCAGTTCTGCTCCCTGCCTTGGCTGGGCTTGCTGCCCACTAAAACACTTGGTGTGGATGAGGAAAGACCTCCTGGAACATACGGGCAGGGAAGGGCTGAGCAGCTGCTGCCCTGGACCTTTGCTGAGGTTACCTGGGGCATTAGGCTGGGATGGAGCCTGTTCTTGGCTCTGAGCCTGCAGCAAAAGGTGCCAGACTTTGGGTGTTAAATACAGTGAGTGTTAAAAGAGCTGGTTGCCAACCTCAGATGGCAGGGCAGCATCAGTGGTGCGGGAAGGGAGCAGCACGTCCTGCCAGGACCGCAGCTGGAGGCAGCCTGCAACAGCCTGACCGGAAGAGCTGCCCCTCAAATGTGCTTGGAGGTGCCTCCAACCCCCCGTGTTCCCTGCCTTCACTGCAGGGCATCTCTTCGCCTTTGTGTTCTCTGACTTCCAGGCACTGTTTCCCGCAGCTGGGGAGCTTCTTACCTGCTCCACCTTGAGGGCTTTCACTTGGAATAATTTCATCCTCAATTCAACCCACAAATGAAACCTCCAGGCAGCATCTGGTCCATGAAGGACCCTCTCTACACCCCTGTCTTAGACCTGGCAGTAACCTGCTTTGCCGCCCATGATCTCAGGGTTCCTCCAAGCCCTTCCACTGCCCTACCAAGCCCCCGTTGCTCCTTCATTGCTTTTCTGAAGCCCCATCCCAAGCCCTGCCAGCATCAAGGCAAAGCTCAGGCAATAGAACAAGGCTCAAAGCAAGAGCCATGGGGGGATTTTCCGTGGCTGATGTGACTCAGGGGGAGAGCAGGCAGTGAGAACATCTCCATCTGGCATGAAAATCTGCAAGTTTATTAATTTATCCATATTAGAGGGCCAGTCCCTGTGGTGTGTAGACAGCAGCTTTGGTGAGTGTTTATTCTGTTTGGAGGCTCTCTCTGAGTGTGCTGGATGCAGATCCTAACAAAAGAATATCAATCAGGGCTAAAGAAATGCCCTGTAAAACCTGATTTATGAGCAATTAAAGGTTTTCCTGGATTAAGCTCTGGTCTTCCTCACTTGCCATAAATAATTCTGACTTCATTTATCTGTCAAGAGAGACATGGCTTTTTGGGGACTAGTGAAAAAATTACTAATGGCATTTGGGTATTGGAAGCTAAAGGCACAAACAAGATGGGGAAGGGGACACAATCCATTCAGCTCCCATGGGATCTTTGCCAGGAAAAGGCTGCTGAGGAAGATTGGAGTGATGGATGCAAGCCTGGGGGAGGGCTGTTTTTCTATGGCAATTGTATTAAACTCTCTTGCAGATTGTACGTGTGGAACTCCTGTGCATTGACAGGTATTTTCAATTTGGGATTGGACATTTTTCCCTCCAACTCTGTCCCAAACCCCACATTTTGACTGCTCCAAACCCCCTCCTTCACTCATCACCTTTTTAGGGTTGTGCCCTAGGATGAACATCCACAATCTAATTTCCCCATAAATTTTTCCAGTTTATTTGCATTCCCGGCTCAGGAAAGCTTGGCCGTACCAAACCTGCATCTGCCACTGCTTTTCCAGTGTGGATAATGCAGATTTCAGGGTGGAAGAGGGACCGTGATCTGCAAAGTGCCAACCCCCTTTGCCCTCGGCCATCGGAATGGGGGTGACTGCTCCTGGGTGGGTGACTGGGGATAAAGCAGGACACCCTCTGCAGAGAAGGAGGGTCTCTTCTACCAGCTCAGAACACAGTTAGGGAAAAAAGGAAAAACAACAGATGGGCCCCGGGTATGTTATTCCATCTTCAGAAAGGGCCACCCTCTTCTCAGTGACAGCTCTGAGCTGTCGGACAGTGGCTCCTGGGCTCTACTTGGCGAGGGAACCCCATGATTTGGGGGTTGATTTGTGCTTTCTTTGGGTTCAAAAATTGTTCTCGCAGACAAAGCCATGGATGCCTCTCCAAACGCTGCAGACTCAATCGCAGCTTGAGCTTGTCGCTCGCAACAAACTTCTGGGCCAGCCCTGTGCAGGATTTTGGGTGAGCAGAGCTGGATTTCAGGGCAGGGTTGAGCTGGTGGAGCAGGATGTTCTCATTGTATTCCTATATATTCACCCTATGGTGATGGAGCAGCTATTCTGGGAACAGGCTGTGCGTTTTCCATTCACTTCTTCACTGGAGATGCAAAACCACAGGGATGATTTCATACACGCTGAATCAACTCCAGCTTTTAAGGAACGTGAGGACTGGAAGAGATCCCCAGGGTCAGCATGTCCTGCGACTGCAGCTCTGCATCTTATGCAAGGATTGGGGCATGGAAGGGGCAGGGGCTGGTTTTTGGGCTTATTGCTGCTGGAGGTGGTCAAGTGAGAGGGGAAATTATCCCACCCCCAGTATCAATCTCTGATTTTTCATAAAATGCTTTTGCAGTTTTATTAGCCCCAGAAATGTCATCGGCTCCTGACAGGGATGCAGGTGAACTGGTTCATTTTAATCACTTTTTTAGTTTGTTTAAAAGACTTGCAGGGTGCCAGGGAGCACTTGGCAGCAAGTTTGGCTGCCTGTCTCCTTGTCTGTCTGTCCAACCCCCCGAGGGATGTCTATCCAGTAGGGCAACACAGGCAAACCGATGTTAAAGTGGAGGTGCTGGCCAGGTACATGGGGAACACTTAAACTGTGCCAAGCCAGTATCTGCAGGGGAGTTTTGTCCCTGCTGAGCTCTGTGGTGGAGCTGGGCTGCTGCAGGTCTCTGCACTCACAGGCTGGATGCTGCTGCAGGTACACCTGGCTGCAGGGATGCACTCACAGCTGGAGTTTCATGGTGCTTTAGCCCATGCTGTCCCCAGGAGAGGGTTGGGATTGTTCTGGAAAAGGGTCTGACTTTTGAATGCATGTATTTATAAGGAAAAATAGACAGCTTGACTGCAAAGGCGGGGAGTGTTGTAGATTGGCTGTTTCTGTCTGGAGCCAGCTGGGAGAGGCTTCTCTTTGCTGGGACTGGTTTTTGTGACCCCCTCTCAGTCCTAGCCTCAGCACAGGGGTGGATTTGTCTCAAACTCTGGAAGATTTTTGAGGACTTGTTGCTCTAGCTTCCCAAGGAGAACATCCTTGGGGAACACCTGGGTATAGCGAGGGAATCCCTGAGCCTAAGGAGCTTTGACAGAGGATGGGAGCTGTGTCTCAGCACCTTTGGGCTTCTTTTGGACCATTTTTTGCCCACAGAGGTTACCAGGAGCTGTCACACTCACATGGCTGTCCACACCAGAACCTGACCTTACTGCACTGGATCTGTGCTGTTCCCACAGACTGGCCAAGAAGGACCTGGGCTGGGGAAAGAGATCCTGCGCTGTCTCACCTTTATTTCTTACAGCAGAGCCAAACAAAACCTGAACCAGGGAATATAACAGCAAAAGAGCTCTTATAAATCCTCTCAATCAGGCTTAGTGGGCTGCAGTGATAGGAGAGAGCAGCTGCTCAGAAGAGGAGCTTTTAGAGGCAACATCAACTTGGCAGGGAGGTCTCCTGGTGCACATCAGCTCTTCTTCTCACTTAGGTGAGAACTTTCCTGGCCCAGAGGTACAGCTGATGTGCACAGTGAGGTGCACAGTGGGGTGAACAGTGGGGTGCACAGCCCACGGGGTACAAGCCACAGCGGTGACAGTGGGGAGGGCTGTTTTAACTCTGCTGTCCCAGCTGGGACACTGGGACACCATTCTGCAGCCAGCCAAGCAGATTTGCTCTTTTACCACTCCTTGACACAGAGGTTTTATCAAAAACCCGATCATTTTGTTTAACTGCCACTATAGGCTTGTTCAAATAAAATTCAAGATTTCACTGGAAACCTCTTAGTCTCGTTTGTCCAGGGTTTGGGATTTAAACGCACTTTGGGCTGTGAACTGTTCCCTCCTTGATGAACCCGCAAGGAGGAAGAATATTGCTTCTGACAAAGCATTTGCATGTTGTGCAGAGCTGCAAAATTAGCAGTGGCTACAATTTCACAGAGAGCAAATTAGAGAGGAAAAGTCTTGTGCTTTGCAGGTGCAGACGGGAGAAGAAGAGGCTTCCTTAGAAAATTAATTCTGGGGGTACAACTGGGCTCTGTACTTGCACTGTCCGCATCCATCACACCCCCGGAGTGGCCACCCCCTCCCAGCAGCCTCTGAAACTGGTGGCAGCTGGTTTCACTGGGAGGTGCAAGGCTGGGAGTTGCTGGGAGCCCTGGGCTGAGCTCAGGAGGACCTGGCTGCAATTCTCCCCTGATTTAATGATCCTTTCACTCACTTCAGACTCCCTCCCCGATAGTTTTTGAGCATCACGAGCTCTTGCCAAGCCCAGTGCCTCGACTGGAGGAATTCTCCCGAGGGCCCTTTGCGCTGCAGTTTCTCTTTTGACTTTTCCCTTCAAAGAAATGGAAAAGTCACTGCGGAGAAGGCGGGCGGTGCAGGGCGCAGGGTGATGGGGAGGCGGCAGAAGGGCCCTTGTGGGAGAAGAGGACTTAAAGCATCTTACCTGCAGGAGGAGGAGGAGGGCAGGACGTAGGCTGGGCACCATTCTCAGCTGCCCCTGCGCCCAGCTCCCCGGGGCATGGCTGGCAGCGTCCCCGCTCCTGCTGGGCTGCTCCTGCCGTCGGGGAGAAAATCCTCTGGGCTTCCAGCGGAGCAGCGTGGCGGGTCCCCGCGGGGCTGCGTGGAGGCTGCGCGTCCTTCTGCGTCCCGGTCCTGCCTTTTATAACCTCCCTGGAGCCGGTCCTCCGGCTGCCCACCTTTCAGCTCGCCTGGCGACGGGCTACATCCCTCCTCACCAGCCTCCCACTCCCCCTTCCCTCCCTCCTCCTCTTCCTCCTCCCCTTTTCCTTCCTCCTCCTCCCTGGTGCCTTCCAACTCGATTTGATATTTTTCCCCCTTTCTCCTTCCCTCCCTCAGCATCAGCAGCAGAAACTTCCCAGCGGCCCAGGGACCGCCCTCCCGGCTCTCCTTGGAGGGGGGTTTCTCCTCTCCACCCCTCTCACTGCCATCATGCAGCGGCTGTGGGGTCTCTCCTGCGGAGCCTGGGGGGCTTCCCTTGTGTCTGCGAAGGGTTTGCGGCTGCAGTTTGCCGGGGATGAGGGGGGAGTGGGTGTTACGCATTTGGGGATTTCACTCCAGGGCTCTGGCAGAGGAACTGGGACAAGGCGAGGCTTCCCACGCCAGCCTTCGCAGCCCCTTTGCAAAATGAATGGTGAACACGAAGGGAGGGCAGAGCCCCCTTTCTCGTCCACAGGGATGGGGTGGAAGGTGTTTCAGCCCTGCCTTGTGAGGGAGATGCTCCTGAGAGAAGGAGGGGGATGTGGGGCAGGTGGATGCAGGTCATTCACACAGCGGGGCTGTAAGGGCGGGTTTGATGGGAACGGCGTCCCGGAGGAGGTGGAGGTGCTGCTGGGACCGTGTTTGATGGGAGGTGGGAGGGGCAGAGGTGATGAGGCAGGAGCGGGGCGGGGCTTGAACTGATAGCGAAGGGGGAGGACAAGTGTCCTGGAGAGGGTGGGGGACAGTGGTCTAGGAGAACCTGGATGATGCTCCCGAGGTCTTGGATAATGACATTTCCCTTCTCCCCCAGGATAACCCTCGGGCTTTAAAGGGTCTCCTGTCATACCTCTGTGTCTCAGCTCCTGCTCTCCCCTGGCAGCCACCACCCTGGTCTCCTGGGGAGGGATCCCCTACACCCCTGTCTCTTGGGGATGCCATGGTCAGGACTGGGTCTGTCCCTGAGGTGGATGAATTTCTGGCTGGGTTAAACCTGCTCCCCTGAGCCGGGGCAGTTTCAGGGCATGCCTTCTGTACCCACTGAGCCATGGGTGCTGTGCCTCTCCTGGGAGTGAGCCAGGCTCCATCAGCCCGAGGTGTGCCGGAGCAGACAGCCAGGCAGCACGCTGTGCTTCCTCCTTTCCTCGAGGAAATAAGGATCAGTGAGGAGATCAGCACCAGTGCTGCTGGGAGGGGGATGCTGGGAAACATTGCGTGGCCACCGTCCAGGGGTGTGATATTTCCCCTATCTGATGCTGGTGCATCCACCACCAGCCTCTCATGGGGTGCTGGATCACGCTCCCAACTGCAGTCTCTGCCTCTGGAAATGACTGCAGACCACAGCGGGTTGCAGACAGATCAATAGGAGGGCAGTGTCCCTTGATGAATTCATGGCCACAGCTTCCATCCATCTTCACTGAGCTGCTCTTTGTCTCTGGAGCACCGGAGAGGGCAGGAGGGGATCAAGGTCCTCCCTGGTCTGTGGGATCAAGGCACAAGGACTGGCCAGGGCTATGTCCCAGTGTGTGGGGGTACCCAGTGGCCCATCCCAGCCCCCAAAGGGTAAATGCTCCTGACCCAGTAATTGAGGGCAATAAAGAACACAGACATAAATCTTGTGGCATTACCTGGGTTTAATCAATCGTGTCATTGCTTTGGCAAAGAAGTCTGAAAATATATAAAGCTCTGGTAAATTCAGGAAACCTTTTGTTTCTTAGGTCCCCTAACATTCCACCCCTGACAAGGATGGGATGAGACAGATTCCAGAGCCACCCTTGTGTTACCTTGCACTTCAATAAGCCCATGGAAAATGCAAAATTTTCTAAAAATTGCTTGAGAAAGCTCCCAGTCACTCTGAGCAGCCTGGATTCAGCCGAGTGCATCGCAGGATCATGGAATGTTTTGAGTTGGAAGATCATGTAGTTCCAATCCCCTGCTGTGGGCAGGGTCACCTTCTACCATGTCAGGTCTCGGGCACAGCTCCTGGTCACAAAACACACTCTGGGTTTGGGGGCTGCTCAGGGCTTTGTGCACCCGGGGGACAGAAGGGAGCTTGCAGCGGGAAGCACCAGAGACCCCATTCCCACACCAAGACCAAGGATTGTCTTTCACCATCTCAGCCTGCCCATGGCCACCAAGTGGGACATGTGGGATGGCCATGCTCTGCTCAGGTGCCCAAAGTGTGAGGTGATGCAGGGAAGGCAGAAGTGAACACTATTTTTAGTTAAGGAACTGGTTGCCAGGGGCATGAAGATAATTTCTTCCCCATATTCAGGGAAAAGGCTGCAGTGCTGTTTGAAAGACCTAATTAAGGGGATTTATAGTAAAATGCAACTTGTCAGGTGTGGCAAAGGAAAAATAAAACAGCCCCTGAGACACAGAAATCAGTCCATTCGTCATGGTTAATCTCAAACTCCTCGGTGCGGCACAGAGACAAATGTGGGAGATGGGTATTAGGGATGGGGAGAATGAAGAGAAATACTGGATCTCCAGGAAGGAGGGAGAGGAGAGGTTTAGTCTGACTTATCTGCCTTTGGTATATTATAATTATGTGATGTAACTGCATGTCGTTTGACACTCCTGTGTCTGAGCAGCTCCATGACAGCTGCACTGGGGCTGTTTGTGGGACTTAGACCACTGCCCTGCTCCTACCCTGTCCCTGCAGCCAACCCTCCCCTGGTTTGGGAAAACTCCATGTGTCCCTCCTGCACTGTAGGGATGAGACTGGGACTGATCTGTGCACTGAAAGGGTGCAGGGAAATGTGTCCCTGCTTCCCTCATGGAGCATCGGTAGCAGGGCTTTGCTTCCAGCTGGGACATCTGTAGGAAAAAATAATCCTTGGTGTCCTGGGCATATAGGTCAGGTTGGTGGAAGGATGGAGTTTGGCTTCTCAGCTGAAATCCCAGCTGAGATCAGCAGTGTGCCTCCGTTCCCCCACCTGTGTATTGGGACTGTTTCTTTCCCAGGAGGTCGAGTGGAGCTGGGAATGCTCGGGGCACTGCTCAGGGGAGGATATGCTGTCAGCACCTGGGGTTGTGTTAGCAACTGCAGGCCAAGAAAAAATCAAACCCAACACATTAGGTTTCTCCCAGGAGACTTGTTTTTTGCCCTGCTTTTAAAATTAGTTTCCAGGTTTTGTGTCCTGTGTCCTTTTCCCTCCTCCCAGACCTGCAGTGAGGGGAACATGCTCTCAAACGCTGCCTGAAGGAAGTGGCTGCTGGCACCAGGTTTTCCCCATTCCAGGTCACCACATAATATAATCATGCCTCAAATTTAGATATCCCTGTTGTATTTGACCACTCTGTATTACCTGCTTCACCCCTGCAAGTCTCACAGCTGCTCTGAGAGGAAGAGCAGGAAAGCTGAAGCCACAGCCCTGCTGAAACATTGCAGAGAAGGAAACCAAAGATTGTTACCAACCTCCTTTAGTGAGTATTACCTTAGAGCTGGGCTGGCAGAAGATTTTCTTGGTCTTGAGGGACTTGCGAAGTGCTTAAGTGGCCTCTGGACACTTCAGACCCCTGTTCATCCCATCAAACTCTGCTGGAGATGCAGAAGTTGTCCATGCAGGAAGACAAACCAGCATCCTGCGATATGTGAGAAGGAAAACTCACACACATGGGGCTGGGTTTACTCTGACTCATTGCTCCATGCAGCAAGTGATTGATTCCTTCATTTACATGGATAATTCCCACACTGTGTGCATTGATAGGAGATCCCACTTTAAAAAAACATGGCAACTGCAAACTAAAACAAGCAAACTCAAGGAAAGCCACAAAGATCTGGGATCTAACTGAATTTCTCATTTGCTTCCCAAGTTTCTCAAAAATGCTTGCCTTGTTTTGCAAATTGCGTTTGGGAGGATGTGTCAATTTTGAATAGAACAAAAACACAAAAGCTTTTGTTTTACAGCTAATTAAACTTCAAGGCAGAATGCTAAACTGATCATAATAAAAGTCATAATTATTATTTTTCTCATTCAAAGCTAAGTCAACTGAAATTTCCAAATCAGCAGTTGGCATTTCCCATCAAACAGATCACAGTGGTTTGTGGTTGGGAAAAACTCCATGATTTTATTCTGGAAACTGAGGCCATCAATCCACCAGCCAAAAGTGGCTCTGTCTTCACACACTCTGTGACAGAGAGATGCACAACTCTGTCAGCTTTGAGCCTCTTCGTGGCTGTGTCTGTTTGGCAGCACAGGGACCCATCACAATTCTGCTGCATTGGGCGTGGTGTTGTTGCACGGAGGTGCATGAGTTCCATGTATGTACACGGATGTACAGAGGCTCTTGCATGGATCATGGAATCACAAGATTGGAAAAGACCTCTGTCCTGGGTTACAGTGTATTTCAAACCAAGACAACCTCCCAGACCATCGAGCCCAACCTGTGCCTGATCCCCACCTTGTTACCAAGCCCAGAGCTCTGAGGGCCTTGTCCTGGTGTTCCTTGGGCACCTCCAGGGATGGGGACCCCAAACCTCCCTGGGCAGCCCCTTGCAATGCTTAATAGCTCTTTCCATGAACAAACTCCTCCTGGTGTCCAACCTGAGCCTCCCCTGCCACAGCTTGGGGCTGTTCCCTCTCCTCCTGTCCCTGTTCCCTGCGAGCACAGCCCGACCCCCCCGGCTGCCCCCTCCTGTCAGGGACTTGTGCAGAGCCACAAGGGCCCCCCTGAGCCTCCTTTGCTCCAGGCTGAACCCTCCCTCTGTCCCTGGGGATCTGCCAGAGGAATGGGCATATCCAGAGTGTTGCACTCACACCTTTGGGCATGACCCCACAGCATCATGGACATAGAAATGTCATGGGTGGTGGAAATGTCCTATAAAAATTGTGGCAGGGATTGTGATGTCCTCAGAAATGGCTTGTGGTAAAAAATACCTCCCCACTCCTCAGGTCTGCAAATGCCCATCAAGGCAGGAAAGGTTCTGGATGTCTTTCAAACCTGGTTATTTATTCCCTGTACATTTGATGAAATATTAATCTCCTCATCTCCAAAAGGCAATCAAATAAAACTGAGAAGAGATGACGCACAGGGTCTCGACACAGACAACAAACAGCAGCAAAATAAAATTGAAATAAAATTCCAAATGTAGTGTAGAATTCTATAAAAGACATCTCTGTGCTGGCACAAAGGGAAGACATGAAGTGACCTGATGTCCTCAAGGTTTGGGAAGCCAAGCAGGACCATGCAGGGAAGAGGATGAGGAGGACTTGGATCAGGTAGTTTCTCTGGTGAGTCTGAAGCTTTTCTGTGAGAGCTGTTGGTGGGATTTCTTTGCAGGTTTCCCGTTCCTTCTCTTATGCCTTAATTAGAAGGTGGGTTGATGCCAAGGCACCAGCCAGCTTGAGCTATGGAGCTGGGAATGGAGGGAAGGCAGACAGTGGTTGTGTGGGAGGTGGTGGCGGCTGGCACCGCCAGCAGCTGTTCGGCGTGACGGAGACTGGCAGCCTCGTGGGGACGGAACTCCAGAGGGGAAGTCTCCCTGCAGAGCTCCTACAAGGCCCCAGCTCCATCTGCTTTCAGGGTGATGCAGCCTCAAACTGGACTCAGCTACTCTCTGAGGAGAGACACTGCTCTGTCTTCCTGACACAGCCCTTGGAAAACATTGACTGCTGCTGTGGATGGTGCTGGCACAAAAGGGTTTGCACATGCAGCCAAAAAGAGTCTGGCAAAGTCTTGTTCAGTTTGTGATCTTTATGTGTTTGGGTCACGTCTTTTCTTTACAATAATCTCACAGATAATCTCCCGATATTTGATAAGGCCAAAAACTTTCCACCGTCTCTATGTCTCTGGATGTTACCAGTGTGCAGGTGACGTGGGAAGGAGTGTGGGTATCTTGTTTACTAGTTGCAGTCATAAAATAATTTAGCCACATAGGTAAAAATCCTCTTTCAAATGTTTTTCTCCAGGCACATGTTAACTACGATCCTGTAGGTCCTTCTGTGCTTCAGCTGGGGACAAAGGCCAGTCATTTATTTGGGATGTCTTTTGGTTTGCCCTCTTGTTCTATAAAGTCCCTCAGTCTATGAGAAACCCAGAGATTATTAATATAGATATAATTCTTCATCCCAGAGAGTTTAAGGTCTTGGCAGCTTGTTAACTGTATTCCTCATGCATATTTTACTCCATCATTGCTCAGTCAGGATTTTTCATTCTTTAGGAAAGGGGGGTCAGCCTAAGTGATGCAGTTTATTACAGGGGAAAGAGGAGATCACAAAGCTGCTCTGCCAAAAGGGATCCATTTTGCACAGGGATCTATTTCCACTTTCCTCATATGTCCTTGGATGTGTTGTGGTGGCACCACATGTGTGTGAATGGGAAGGTTGTGTGTGGCAGCCTGTGGTCCCTGCAGGCACAGGGGGCATTGCTGTGGCACTGCACAGGTGGAGCTGTGGAGCAGCCAAGAACAGGGCACAGCTGCCCTCAGAGCAGGGCAGGTGCCTTTTGGGATGAAAAATGAGAAAAGAAAAGGAAGAAGAGAGAGGTGAGGCGAGGCGAGGTGAGGAGAGAAATCCTGCTTTTCTTCCTTTCCCATCTCCCTCTTGCCAGTCTCTCCTCCTTGCTGCCTGACTCCTCCAATTCCCGTGCGTGGGTCCCAAGCTCTCTGGGATGGGAAGCCAGAGGCATCTCCCCAGTCCAGGCTTCTGTTTGACCTCAGGCTACCAGGGAATTCCTGCTGGCAGGAATGATTTTCCCTAGGGAAAATGCAGCCTGGTCAGACTCCATGTGTGCTGACACAGGGCTGCAGTAAGGCCTGATTTCCCAGTTATCCAGGGCCAGCTCCAGACTGTGTGAGGTCACCAGTCCCTGCCATGCTTGGGATGTGCACTGGGCAAGGACAGTCCTCACCATATCCCAGCCACTTGACATCTGCTGTGCTGAACTGGAGATGGAACACCATCCCTGAACCTCCCAGCATTGCAATTCCATGTGACAGCAGAGCCCTCACACTGACAGATTACTGCTGCTGCTCATTCTTCCCTCCCATTCTTCTCCCTTGATTTTTCCTGCCTGCTGCACAGCTGACAGGCTCCAGGGTTTTGGGACCCTGGAGCAGGGCTGGGATGTGCAGCTTCAGCCTCAGCATCTAATTCAATCCCACAATCAATCTTGCTGCTTGTGTTCTGCCAGTTATCTGGAGAAACAGCTCAGAAAGCGGCCACGCGGAAAACGGCAGGGTTACATCTTCTGTACAGGAAGGGAACGGGGAGCAGCTCGAGTCACCTCTGTTCCTGTGCCAGAGGAAGGTGCATTGGCAGCACTTTTACCTGTGAGCAGATGAAAGCCACACTCACTTCTGCCAGGCTCAGTCTGTTAGCCCAGCTCAGGAGCTTTACAGACACAACTACATCCACTCCAGAGCAGGGACATGGCCTCATGGGTCTTTTCCTATTTGGATTTTGTTGCTGCACAGGATGACTCAACACAGCTAAATCCTCCACATTCCCATTAACTCGAGAATAAGCATCTAAATTAACTAATTTGACAAAATTTGGCTCCAGCTTGGCACATCAGTACTCTGGTCTGCCCAGAGCTGCCTCTGGCTGGAGGGTGTGCTCGGCAAAGGCACTGAGCAGAATTTGTCCATCTAAAGCTGAGTGAGCTGTTGCCTTTGGAAGCTTTGTTGCTGCTATGAGAGGTGTCACTGTGTCCATGAATTCCCCCCACATGGGAAGGAACTGGCTCTATTTGCTTTCTAGGCATGGAGGTGTTTGTGCTGCTTGGGTTTACTCTGAGTCCCAAAATACTGGTCTCTGTTCATGCTCCAGCTCCTGACTCTGCAGGAATGGTCACTGTCCATTCACACAGGAAAGCCAGGAAACAAAAGCCCAAGGTGACCCAAAGACACCCAATTTAGGACGGTAAAGACCCCAAAGTGGATCTTTTTTAATTTTTAAAAGAAAAATTTAATAAACCACATGGAAATTTTGGCTTTTTAATAACTAGGGCCTTTTAGCCAGTGGGGGTGACTCATTCAGCATCAGGCGAGAGACTCCCCTGAAACTGAAGGTGCCAAAACAGGTTGGGTGAGGCACAGAAATGCCCTTTGAGAAGTTCTGGTCCAGGAGATATTTTCCTTGGCACTTCCAAGGGCAGATCGCAGGAGCTACGGCTGCTTTGCAGGAAGCTGTTACTTCTGCTGCTCTCAAAACCTCCCAAATATTTCCCCATGGGGAAACACGGGGAGCAACTCAGTTCTTACAGAGTGCCTGGAGCATTCCAGAGGCTTGTCAGCTGATAACAGGCCTTTAACTCAAAATTAGCTGTGTGGCCCAGGCAGGGGAGCGGGCGGGGAGGCAGCTCAGACTGGGGGTGCAGGGGCTGCTTGGGACACTCAACGTGGTCTCCAGGAACATCATTTGTGTTTCTCCTCTATTCCTGGGGTTATTTAGTGCTGGTTTATCTTTCTGACAGCTAATCCCAGCCCAGACAGTGCCAGCTCTGATAGCATCACCTGCTCATCACCTTGTACAGGTTGAGTGAATTGTGGCTTTGCCCAGAGGTCTCTTTTGGACAAAGTCAGGTCAGAGTGTCCTCCATCCTCTGGACCAGGAGGATGTAAGGATGAGCATATGGGGTTTAAATGGGAGCCTGGTCCAGCCTCTGAGCAATGCTCTAAGGTCCTGGTGTTCTTAGGTGCTGAGTAAAGGATCTAAAATGTGCCTTAGCAAAGTAAAATTTCTTTAAAGAGGACGGCTGTGTCCTCGTCCTTGGACGAATTATGTCAGAATGGCTTCCACCAGGGCTGAATCCTCAGCTCCTCCATGTGCAAAGAGGTCAGGACAAGATGAGTCTCCAATCTGTCACTGCCTCCAGGCACGGACTGGACATTTATTATCCAGTGGGACAAGTGGGGGAATGTGTGTCCTGCACTCCCTGCACGCAGAGCAGCATGGGCAGGAGAAGCGATGATTTATGTCGTGCTACCAACATGCTGAGCCAGCGCTGGATCCCGCTGCATCCCGGCCCTTCCCAGGGCACTGAACTGCCCCCCCAGCCAAATCCCATGTGTGCTCCAGGGGCAGCAGCTCCAGAGAACATCCAGCTCTCTGGTGAAGGGGTGTAGGTCAGGGAGCTGCTTCTCTGAAGCACCTCCATCCCTCCTCACACAGGGGAGAGGACAAATTCCAGAGCTATTTCCAGGGCTCTGCAATCTAATCACACAATCACAGAATGGTTTTGGGTTGGAAGAGACCTTCAAAGGTCGTCTTGTCCAACCCCCATGCTCAGAGCTTAAACCATGACATCCTGTTAGCCAGGGACCAGGAGCACTTGGCTTCATTGGTGGGAGAAAGGGTCCTGTGCATCTTGATTGTGATCAGCCCTTCTTCCCTGTGGTCCCATCAGATCTGGGTGCTGCTCTGGTCCCTTCAAGTTGCTTTTATTTCATGGGAATCACTGTAAGCACTCGACTGTGCCTTAGTTTTACTCTGCTGTGAGCTTTCTAGGGCTGCAGCTCCCATCAGGGATCAGGAAGGGAAACCCTTCTGATGCAGACCAGGGTTTGCCTGTGGGATTCTGAGCAATGCCTCAACCAGTTTCCATCCCTAAATCCATGTCTGAAAGCTGAAATCATCCTGTTTCCCAATAGCAGGACAAGCCCAGAGCCTGGATTTCCCCCAGGGGAGATCTCTGGCCCAGGGGAGTCTCTGCTGTGCTTGTGCTGCTGTGATGAAGGTGAGGGGGGAGCTTAAACCACCAAAGTAATCATGGGGAAAGGAGTTTGTGTGATTAACCTTGTTATTCCAGCCAAAGGACCTGGAGCAGCCCCAGCCAGCCTAATGGCTGCTCTGTGGATATTACCCAGCCCATCCATCTTCCATGTAATCACCAGGCTGTAGGGATGAGACAGACTGATCTATGGATATCTGCTGCCATTTAACCAGTGTGGAACTGGGAATATTTAACACAAAATGATTTGGGGGCTGGAAAACACCATTCAGTGGGAAATGGAATAGGTTCACAGTGGAAAAGGCCTAAAGGCATCCTGGTACTGAGTGTGGGAGAGATTTCTAAAGGCACTGATATATTTGTAAAGTGAAGCTACATATTTCACCTTTTCCTTTTAGTTAATTTTGTTTTAACGTTTATATTGCTTGGTGGGGAAAGGTTGTAATTTTTCACTATGGAGGTCTCCTCACTGGTACTGATCACCTTAAGCTTCTTCTTCCCACCCCAAACAAGACATCTGTGTTAGATCAGATAAATCAAACCCTCAGTGAGTTGAAGATACAAAAGGGAAGAAAGTTACCAGATACACTGAAAAAAATCAGCTCAAGGAATGGACCAAAAGCAGAGAGTGAAGAACTGGCCGTGCTGTGAGAAAACTCTGCAGCGAAAGTCAGAGTTATTTGCTGGATAACACATATAAAAATTTCCTGAAACCTTCCTGAAATATGAGATCTAGTTGAGCTGATGGAAGAGAATTATCCAGAGATACTCTGCTAATATGTTGTGACAAGGTCCCTGCTGCAATGTGTTCAGTCCCCACTTAAAAGCAGCGGCACAGAGACAGCGTGAATGAGTGAAAGCTGGAGGGAAGTTCCTGCGCTCAGGTGTGACACCAGGATACCTCAGAGAGGGGGCAAAAAGCCAGCCAGACACACTGGCACTGGTCCATGGCAGGAGATAGCCTGGCTCTGTCAACAAATACTTTGGATTATCATTGGCTCTGATGTTGGGGGTGGGTGGAAGTGTTGGGCTCATGAGCATTGGAAATGAAGAAAACCAGCCAGGGATCAAACCCTGGTCTGGGGGATGCTGGGGAGCTACAGCACATCACTGGACTCTTCAGTATTACCTAGAGGCCAATAAATCTCAGTCCGATCCTACCAGCAAAAAAGGTGGTCGTACAGAAGTAATTCTCTCCGTGTGCATATCTCAGCATGTAGGAACTTACTTCTCCATTTCTGCTGTTTCAGTAACAGCTTTTCCTGGGGGGATTCTGGAGTTGGTACCAGCAGGACTGCTGTGGTTTGTAGTTTTTCCTGTGATGGCACGGCAAGCTGCAAATCATCCCAGAGAGCGCAGTGGGGCTACCTTGGGGGGAGCAGCTGTTCCGCTTCCCATAGCCCTTCCGAGCTGCCCCGCACTCATGCTCCGGCTAGCCATCAGCTCCACAACACGGTGGCAATGAAGGAGGCGAGAAGACGCCTCGCATGAGGACCTCAGAGGATCTTTATTCACACAGGGACAGACAAACTCCCAAAGGCAAAAAGCAAGCATAGGCGTGCAGCCTGAGGTTTTATATGGGGATGAGGGGGGTGGAGAGAGCACATGGACTAATAGTCTCAGGGCGCAGGGGCGGTACATGGGCGGAGTTGGGGAATCAGGACCAACAGGGAGAAATCGAGGGAGAGGTCAGGACCAGGGGTGGGGAAGGGAGGACAATGTGGGAGGGGCAGGCATTTAGTAAGAAAAGGAGAGGGGAAATATGGCACCAAACAGGACTCTGGTGAAAAGGAAAAGAGGCTCTCCCATGTGAACTGGGAAACAGCAGCTTTTGTTCCATGGTGATTTGCAGAGGTTTTCTGATTGTGAGGGTCTGCAGGACCATGGGGTGTTTGCAGGGAAGATGCAACCAGCAGGTCATTGGGACCAACAGACCAAGGAGGGGGCATCCTTCATCCACCTGGACTGGCTGGATTTGAATGAAATGAAGACATGGGCAATGCACTAGAGGGCCCAAGGAATCACAGAATGGATCAGGTTGGAAGAGACCACAGTGGGTTATCTGATCCAGCTCAAGCAAATTCATCCCAGAGCACATGGTACAGGATTGGTGTCTTCGCTGAGGGACACTCCACACCCTCTCTGGTGACTTGTTCCAGCCTCTGGTCACCCGCACAGCAAAGTTCTTCCTCAAATTCAGGGTCAATGACTTTAGTTCAGTGGCTGAAGGCTGTTCTGCTCAGGACAGAGAGTATTTGAAATGCAGAGTCAGAGCCACCTCCTCAAAGCAGAGGTGGACACAGCTGAGTGTGTCCACTCCTACAGCCCCGCACTGCAGAGCAGGTGAGGATGAGACGGGCACCTAATGCTCCATCAAAATCCACAGCTGACCTTTCCAAGGACTGCGCGCAGCAGCTGTTGGGTGTCTCACTGCAAACCAGCCTGCACCACTGGATGCCAAACACTGCCCCGATGGTGATGGGACCGAGCTCCCACTCACAGAGCTGTCCCCCCGGGTGGGCTGGGATGGAGGGACTTTCCCCTGGCAAAGAGTGGAGACCCGATTGCCTCAGCCAGGCTGCTGGCACAGGTTGTCTGTAGAGGGAATTGCCAAAGGCAAAGAGCAAAACCAAAGGCTCAGATGAGAATCTGAGCACTGCCGGAGGAACAGGCAGAGCAGAGCGCCGGGTCCAGAACAGAGCAGAGCCCTGAAGCTGGGACCAGCAGTGGCAACTGCTCTGCTCCACAGGGAGCTGCCTGCGGGACCTTCGCTGCATTAGGAAGCGTACTTCTGCCGCTGACTTGACAAAAACACTCCCTGCCGGAGGGCAGGACGCAGTCCCAGGAGGAGGCTCACAAGTGCCGTCGCTCTTTCTGTGGCCACTGACTGCAGAATTTTCAGCCAAGCAATTCCTGATGCCCAAACCTGCGTGTCCAGGCAGCTCCCTCACGCTTCCTTTCCAGCACTCTCCCCTGTCACCTCTGAAAGGATGCGAGAGTCGGCTGGGTGACAGAGATAACCAAATTGCTGTCCCCCTCAGTTCTCCCCTTTACCTGCCCTTGCTCATGCTGTACCCTCCTCCTGCTCTCAGCTCCCTGGTCATCTGACATGGATCTGGGCAGATGCCAACACTTCTTTCTTTCCTTGACTCTCCCAGCTGACATTGGACATCTAAAGCCGTGCAGATGCCTCTTGTAGAAGAGATAAATACCCATTTTATATGTTCTAGACAGAGACTTTGCAATGATTCTACAGGCTCCGTGGAATCAGCACAATTTTATGCAGGTTTCCAAACTGAGTGCCAGTCAAATAAAGGAATGTTCTGCCTTCTGATTCCTCCAACGTGTCACAACGAAGTCAGAACTGTGACTCCTTCCCATGGTAATCTGTTAAATCCTAATATTATGAGCAATGTTCATTTAATAATGTTCCTACTTACTCGATACGCTACAGGTGCATGGAGGGGAATGATCCAGCACAATTCCCAGATTTGCCCCAGAAATATATAAATATATTGTATTTTCTGTTTTCTGCACATGCCCTGTGCTGTGTGTGTGAGAGTAGCACTGCATGAGGGTGCTCCAAGGTGGGTAGAGGAAGAAGCCATAAGCTTTATCAGAGAGATTGAAATTGAAATTAAATTGTATTTGATGTACCATGCTTAGCAATTCCAGAGTAAATGTGAGACAGGCAAAGTGGTAGTGCTCATGTGAAATGCCTTGTTCAATCACTTATCCACATTATTAAAGTCATTTGGAAGCATCATTCCTTGCCACTGGCATTGACTTGCCTAATCCAGGAAATGTGAACTCTGGGTATGTCATTCATGGCCCAAAAAGCTGAGAGGGTGGGAAGTGCTTTGCTCGCTGAAGTGTGTGGTATATCCAGGGTTGCCCTGTACAACCTGGGGAATGACAGGCTGGAGACCAGCTCTGGGAAAGGGACCTGGCCCTCCTGGTCAATGGCAAGGTCATTGAGTCAGCAGTGCCCTGGAGCCAGGAGGGAAATCTGTGTCCTGGGAGGCATCAGGCCAGGCCAGGGAGGGAATTGTCCTGCTCTGCCCTGGGCTGCACTGGGGGCAGTTTTGGGCACCACAATATAAAAAATATATTAAATTATTAGAGAGCATCCAAAAGAGGAACATGAAGAGGCGAAGGGTCTGGAGGGGCCACACGAGGACCAGCTGAGGGCCTCGGCCTGTCCAGCTGGAGCAGAGCAGTCTGAGGGCAGAGCTCAGCGGGGGCTGCAGCTCCTCCCCAGGGGCAGCTCCCATCTCTGCTCCCTGTGACAGGGACATGACAAGGGAATGGCTGGAGCTGTGCCAGAGGGATTTGGGATGGAGCTCAGGGAAAGGCTCTTCCCCCAGAGGGTGCTGGCACTGCCCAGGCTCCCCAGGGAATGGGCCCGGCCCCGAGGCTGCCAGAGCTCCAGGGGCGTTTGGGCAGCGCTGCCAGGGATGCCCAGGGTGGGGCTGCTGGGGGGTCTGGGCAGGGCCGGGGTGGGACTGGGTGATCCTTGGGGAGCCCTTTCCACCTGGGATATTCCATGATTCTAAGTTTAAGCCCATTTCTTGCTGTGGGTATGGATCTTTGCCTGAGTTGTCTGTGTGCTGGTGGGCCAATCCCTACCAAAATCATCACAAAAAAGAAAAGGGGAGGAATTTGAAACAGATTTGAAAACACTGGGCTAGCGAGAAATTTATCTATAAGTACAGATGCAGCTGAAGCCATAACTACAGAAGTTTCTTTCCCCATGGGTGGATCTGCTGCAGCTGAAGACCCCTCAGGGTGACATCCCCCAAGTAGGTTGCATGGTACCAGCGACACCATCACACAGCAGCAGCTGTGGCTGGACTCCAGACCCCCAAACTCATCTTTCTGGGGGCTTCAGCCAGCCCTGACTGTTGTCAATGTCCTACTGTGTCCAACTGCCACCTTCTAAATTGCTGAAGTGCAGCTGAAGAAGCAGAAGAGACCAACCTGGAAACCTGATGGAGCAGTTTAGCAGAGGCTTTCCATGTTCAGTTGTGCAGCTATACCCTGCAAGTCCCCAAATCTGTCTCTGGTGGCCCACTGGGCTGTGATGCCACAGTTATCTTGCATGGTGGCAATGCCTAATTAAGCATCTCTTGCCTCCTCCTCACCCTGTTCATCACCCTCAGTCCCTTATGAGGCTCTTGGTTGTGCTTTATGATTTCTGGGTCTGCTTAGTCAAGCTGGCCAGGCTGGACAGGGTTCTGAGCACCCTGGTCTAGTGGAAGGTGTCCTTGCCCGTGGAAGGGGGCTGGAACTGGATGATCTTTGAGGTCCCTTCCAAATCAAACCATTCTAGTGGTTCAACTGAAGCTTTGAGTTTCTCCCTTCTCTCATTTTATTTCATGCACTTCTACCAGCACAAATGCAGGAAAGGTGTCCCTAAAGGCTCTGCCTCACTTTTTTCCAGGACCAGGTGCAGGTTCCACTGAAGGAAGTTGTCTGAATGCAGAGCAACAACATTCCTGTGTTTGTTTATTATTCAAAGGAAGTTCCTCAGAGGCCAAAGGGTTTTCACCACACTGAACTTGCAGTAATGCAACAACAAAACAATAATTTTGAATCCTGAGAGAATGACTCTTAAATAATTCAGTCAGTGAGAAAAGTGATTCCAGGTTGTTTATGAGATGGATGAAGGGTTTTTAATTAGTCGGCAAGACTTCATTTAAATGCATGGAACTCTGGAAGGGGGATATCAGCTCCTTTGTGGAGTTTTATGCTCATTCCAGCATGTATCTGACAAAGTGGCTTTCATCAGAAGCAGAATACAGCTTTTTTAAACCATGGTAAGAGTCCTCAGGATGAGGAGACACTGCTGGGAGGTCCCAGGTGTGCAGCAGGTGGTGCTGGGGAAGGGATGCTGGAGAATGAGGTTTTCCTTGGAACAGCAGGAAGCTACTGCTGTCTGGCAGCCTGCCCGGGCAGAGACTACAGGAATTTGTCCGTCATCGGAGATGCTACTTCAGAAAGGTGACGGGAAACACCCTGGGGAGCAGCCAAACCCACAGCTGCAGTAGCTGGAATGAGCTAAATCAGCATTTCAGAATGCTCTGTCCAGGGAGGGCTTCAATGTCCAGGTACTTCAGACGCGGCTGCTTTTACTTTTCATTAAGAATGGAAAAGGTAAAGTTTTGCCTGCGGTACATCACCAGTGCTAGGGAAGGTGAATTCCTTTTCTGCCTTCGGCCCTGCAGACACCCGCCCGTGAGTCATCCCTCAGTGCCACTTGCTCAGTGCCTTCTCCCACTCAGGCTGAGTCACTCCCGGCTGGTGGGGTCCCCCTGGGATGGCACCAGCAGAACGAGTTAACCTGGAGCCTGTGTTATTGGAGGGTAAATCTGGGAATCACCCCATGTTTCTGGGAGGAGGGGGCTAAAGGCAGGAGCTGGGCTTTGTATTGAGTTTTTGGAGTAGGTGCAACATCTGCATCTACTTCACCGTTCCTGGACTGTTGCACACAGGTTCATGGATTAATATGTGACTGTTGCTCCCCTGGAGGATGCAGTCTCACTGGAACCTGTAGATAGGACTGCAGGGTCAGTACTCAGTTTCCACATCACTGAGCTCTTGAGCCTGATCACTGCTGCTGGACACAAGCTGTTTGCTGGAACAGCACCCAGCTTTGCTCTGGAAACAGTGGAAGGATGGTTAGTCCATGTTGCATGGATTAGTCATGCTCATTGCAGAAAACCTTGTGCCTCATTTCCAATGCAAAACTGCCCTGGTTCAGATCCTCACCACTGCTTCTGTCTCTGCGTTAAAGAGCACTCAAATACCTTGTATTTTCTCTGCAGGGAGACACTTATTCACTGTGATAAAATCACCTCTTAAGCTGCCTTCTTTATATTTCTAATTCTTTCCCCTTTCTGAGCAGCAAACCAGATTGAGCTCTGTAAGTCTCCCACAGTGTGGCATTTTCTGTAGCTCTCCAATCACACCTGGTCTCTGCTTCCAGTCCCCTCTGAATTTTCAGCTTCTTTTCAAGTCCACAAATTCTGGCAGCACCTGAGCTGTCCATGTAGGCAGGGCCAGGGCAACACGTATTCATTAGCTGGGCATTTCTGGTTCTGTTGCCTCCAGCCTTTTCGGCAAGGCTGGTGTTTGGTGCTCATGTAGGTTCATTTTCTGAGCTGTCAAATTCCCCCCATAGGTAAGCCTGGCTTGTCCTTAGCTGGTTAAGGAGAGGTGGAGGCAAGGAAGAGGCATAAAGAGACGGATTAGAACAGGCCTGTTGTATGGGAGGCTTGTAATCACTGGCTTGTGTTCTCTTCTTTGCTATTCCCTAAATTACTGAGCTTTGCACATGGTTGCATGTGATTTTCCATCTGCTTCAACAGTGGTGATGAATGAGCAGAGAGGCATTTTCCAGTGGAAGGTGTCCATGGCAGGGGGTTGGAACAAGATGGTCTTTTAGGCCCCTTCCAACCCATTCTGGGATTCCATGATTTCATGGTTGTGGTTCTGCAGCTCTTCACCAGAAACATCCCTCCCAAAGATGGCTCCTTCTGGCAGCTCTTTATTTATCTGCTTCATCAGCACTGGCAAGCCTGGCTTTGCCAGGACAGGCAATACCTTTTCTCAGTCCAGCAGGGCAGACAAAGTCATTTTTAGCTCAGTGCTGATCTTTTAACTGGTGCTAAGCCAAAGGTCTTTCAGAAATCAAAATCTACCAACTCTAAATTGAGTCTGAAAATCCTCTTGACCAGAGACAGCCTCAGTCAATGAATAGCACAACATTCCTAGCCTTCAGTTCCCAATTTGCTAAATCCCAAGATCAACTTTCCCATTATGTTGCCCTTCACTGGCATCTGTTTAGTGAATGTGGTCTGGGGCATCCTGCTTGTCTTCTCTGCACAAAGCTCTGTCAACTTCTGCACTTCCCCAAAGGAAGGATTTCCCACTCATTAGTATTTAATCTCAGTGTGCTGGACAACTCTCTGACAATCTTTTTGAAGACTCGGGAATAAAAATGATGTAAAATTACCAATTTGAAATTATACAAATACGGTTTTGTTCCCATCTGGAGTTGCCTAACAACCTCCTTAGTTACTAATGGACCAAAAAGTAGTTTATTTCTCTCATGCCATACAAGCATATTTTTCTGCTCCTTCACTAATATAAAATATAAATATTATTGGAGGTCTTTTCAAGACTGCCAGCATCTGTTTCTCGGAGATGTACAGCAGAATGAAACCTTATGAAAGGACAAGTCTGGAAATAACCCAGTTAGTGCTCTCAGGGAAGAAAAATGACCAGTGTTTTTGTGAGAGAGGAAGCTATTTCTTAAAATACTTTGAAAGAAAAAGCAAAGGCAACCTCTGACTCTTGTTCTGGAAATGATACAGTTACACAGAGCACATTAAAGCCCCAATCACTTATTGCACACAGTGTGAAAAACTGAAGCCTCCAGGAAAAGCTAAGTGAAAAGGAAGAAGGAAACAGAAGTCATGGACTAACTATCCCACTATTCCCTCATTTCTGCTGGGGGACATTGCACATTTTGGACACCCACCAGCCGCTCTCTGTCCCTCCCCAGCAAGGAAATGGGTGTTGGAAGGACTGAGCCTTCCCAATACCTAAGGTTACCAAAGAAGTTCCTGTGTCCTGGATAGTGAGACTTGCCTCATCCCTGAAACACCTTTAATCAGAAAAGGGCTTTGAAATAGGAGTCTGAGTTTCTGCAGGCACCTCAGAGGTTTCCTACTGCTCCCACTGCTGGCTGCAGGCACATTCAAGGGTTGAGGTTGTGAGTACAGCCACACTCCCGATGCTCCTGGACGTCTCAGTGTCTCCCAGTGGAAGTGCTTTGCTGAGGGCCAGCAGAGCCGTGCCAGTGAGAGCTGGGGCTCCTGTGCTGTAGTGGATATTCAGCTGATTTACCTAGAAAAAACCATTCTCTTTTCTTTCTATGGACAGGGTCTTCATGGTCATCAAAACAGAATCTTCCGGGCGACAGTATAAACACAGGTCTTGCACTGTGGTCTCTCCCCTCCCCCCACTTCTAATATCTCTTCCCTGTGTCCTCCCCTCCTCACCCCCCCACCGCTCCATCTGAGCCAACTCTTCTGTTGCAAGCCCTTACACAGACTCCCAGTGCACAGAAGGAGGGACGAAGGATTTGTGGAGTGGAATGGGAGCTGGGGGGAGCAAGGCCCTTACACTGAGCGTGGGTTCAGGTCCATGGAGTGGGCGCTGAGCGTTCCCTGGGCTCTGAGGAGAGGAGCAGGGCAGGTGCCTTGTCCTTCCCAACAAACACACACACAGACCCAGCAATAAAACAGCTCCAAAATAAAATGGAATTTTGCCCCAGAAAAACCTGCATTGTGAAGTTTAGGAGCAGGATGACTCAGATGTCCCAATCCACCTCTGCAAGCTTAGACTGATTTCCAGCTTTGACGGAAAATGCCTTTCTCCATCCTTTCAGCTCCCTTCAGCCATAGCCATGGGAAGTAAAATGCTCCTTAGAAATGCTGGGAGCCCTGAGCCTCCAAGGCCTCTGTGCCATCGCTGTGTTTGTGCAGCTGCTCGGAGGGGTCACACAGCAGCACTGGGAACAGGCACTAAACCCAAATCCGTGTGGCTTCTTTCCATGGCTCTCCATGGCCCCATCCAAACCCAACTGGGGATAGTGCTGGAAATCCAGGATGGGTTGAACCTGGGTGGGTGGGTTATAATTTGCACTTGAAATTTAGTTTGAAATCTTTACTTATCCCATCTGACAAAATCAAGAAGCAACTTGAAAAGACACCCAGAGCCGATTAGAATTTCTAAAATATTGTGACTTGAATCAGTCACCTCAGTTTGATGGAGAGGGTGGAGAGGGGAAGGATGAATCCTGATTTCCCAGTGTGGTGGGGGAAGGGGCTTAAGAAAACCAAAATGAGACAAGGAGGAGGTTGCATCTTTATGAGGTGCCAAACTCAGCCAATCTCCGGGTGAGCTGCACGCATACATAATCCTCATTACATATTCCACAAACAGCTTCCACTCTGCTTCCAGACAGACACCCACCAGCCACTGATGTTCCTCGCATGACAACCACAGAGCTTGGCAGCTCTGGAGCCACGGAGCACAAACCAAAAAGGGAACTGTGCCATCACCTCCCTCTCGTGGCTTCACCTGGGGCCAGGGGATCACTGGAAAGTGAGGGCACAGGTCTGGAGCTAGGGCAGCAGGGTGATTCCCACACCACATTTTTGGACTGAATCAGAAACTCACACAGTGGTTTGGAAGGAGCCTTAAAAATCATCCAGTGCCACACCCTGCCACGGGCACCTTCCACTGGACCAGGCTGCTCCAAGCCCTGTCCAGCCTGGCCTTGGGAGGGTGCTGATGGAGAATTCACTGGCAGAAAATGGAAGTATTTCAGCAAACCCTCTGATAGTTTTGGGTCAGAAATTATTCCTTGGTATCTCATGGCTTCATACAGGCTGCCTAAAATTGACACATTGAGTTCAGTTGCCTGAACACATGTGGCTGTTGCTGTCTGAGGTGCTACAAGCTGCCCATGAGATCCCTGGGGCTGGAAAACAGGATATAGGACCAGTGGGAATACCGCACCCTTCTAAAGAGACAGCCAAAGGCTGAGGAGTTCCTGTTGCATCCAGCATGGAGAGAGGCACCTCCAACTAGGCAACCATGAGAAGCCCCACAGCTGGTGAGCTGTCTCATGCCTCCTGTTCCATTCACTGCCTTCCTGCAGCCGAGGCTCAGACACCAGCCCCATGGCAGGGGTTGGAACAGGATGGTCTTTAGGGTTCCATCCAACCCAAACTGTCGCACGATTCCATGAGCTGACACACCTTGTGCCATCTACGGATGCTGAACCTGCCATGGTCACACCCTCTCAAGTGGGATTCCAGAGGAAAAACATCATCAGCAGTTCACAGGAGAAAAAAGAGGACAAAGTTCCCGGGCTGTCCCTGGCAGCCAAGACAAGGATGACTCAGCCCTCCAACTCCCAGGTGCCTGAATTTGTGACATGAGCAAATGCAGCAAAACACCCTGGGATGCAGGTCCTACTCCTGAGAGCACTTACTGATTTTATTCCAGTACACTGACGGGTCTGCTGTTGGGTCTGGTTGTGAATCCCGTGGGAGCAGCTGGGCAGTGGTGGGTTATGAACAGAGGGAGCCATGGTCTTCCAGTGTGAGACCAACTCAACTTACCCCCTCCAAGGCTCACATGAACAAAACAGAGACCTCCCTTTCCTTCTAGCTCCTGTGGGGGCTCCAGTTTCACACTCTTCCTGTGGACTCAAATGCACATAAAGTCCAATTTGGCCACTGAATTTTGTTTTATTCCACTGGTAGGGGAGAATTAATTTTGGGTTGTCAGAACAGCAAGTTCAGATTGGACCAGACTGGCCCAACTTCCCTCCATGTCTTGATTTGGAGCAGAGTCTCAGGCTGGACATTTAGTTCAGGAAGGACCAGCACTTGGACCTTTGGCACTGAATATCCCAGGCTGGAAATCTCAGCAAGCTTTGTGACAAAGCCCCACCTCAACTGCCTTTTCTCCTCAGTTCTAAAACCGGTATCTTCCATTAACTTCCCCCAAATTAACAATAACAAGAACGACAAATTATTTTTATGCTCATTTTATGGTGGCTTCCAGCACTGATCTAAACCTGGGTGAAAGATCAGAGGGTTCAAGTGAGCTCTTGTTTATTGAGATCTGAGCAAGAGCCCTTTGTGTCTTGGAGTGGGCAGAAGAAATAAAGCAAGGGCAATAAATGTTTGTTCTTTCCCTGCAAAGGAATTTCCCTGTAAGTTTCACCAGTCTCCAAAAATACCTTAACATGTTATTTTCTCTTTTCTCCTGTTGATTCTTGCAGCTGTCACTGTGACAGACAGTGGAAAGTGCTCTGCAAACCCCCCTCTCAACAAGGAAAGCTTTCAGCTGTGTTTTAACTTTTTGTTTCATTTGTATTTTTATACCTTCACTGAATTTTCTCTACCAGTTTTCAGTTCAGGAGGGGGGTCATTTGTTTCCAGCCTGACTAACTCACGGACTATCTGATTTTCTCATTATTGTGTGTTTCATAATTCCTCCCTCATATAACTCTGGAAGCAAGTTTTCGATCTGAGAATTAGGTGCTGAAAGCTAAAATGGGCTGGTTTAAAATTAATTGTTTTACTTTGTAAGGAAAATAAATAAATGAACAAAGATTACGGCTGTGCTACTAAAACACACAAAATAGCAATGACTGTCTGGAAGCTGCTTGGTGAGAGAGATGTTTCTGTGAGCCACTGGAGTGGTCTGTGGAAGTAATTCCTCAGATGGATCTGCTCCATAGGTCATTCTCACAATGAGCAGAGTGTATTTCCTCCACTTTAATTAACCATCTTAAATGGGCTGAATATATTTATAAAAGTATTTCAGATGCCTGACTTTCAGTTCAGGCTTCATTCACAAACTGATTCTTTTTTTTTTTTAAATCTTTGGACACAGAAAAGCTGCTTGATGCCTCTAAGTCTCGTTGACAGATATTACAAACAGTTTTGGAGATGGTTCAGATCTTGGATGCTTCTCTTCATCCCAGGAGAAATCTCCACCAGAATGACAGGGGTGGGATGTGACACAAGGAGCAGGGCAAGGAGGAGGGATGAGCTGGGTGCTGGGGCTTGGCAGCACAACATGGGACAGATTTCTTGTCAAGGGATTTCTCCTTGGGCAGGACCTGTGTAAGCTCATGAATAGGATGAATGAGTATCAAAGGTGTTTTGGATGCCCTAGTTAATAGCTTGTGTGTGGACTTGATCCAATATCTGCTACAAAAGAAAGCGATGGTGTGGGGATAAGATGGAGCCTGAAATTTAATTTTTTACTATCCCAGAATATTGCAGTGTTGGCTGCTGTGTTGTGGGGACTGAAGGTGTGTCAAGGTGGATGTGGCAGGACCAGGTGATCATCTCTTAGTGGGGTCTTTCCTGTCTACAAGGTGCTCATGGACTTTTCCTGTGGGATCCAAACCTCTAACTGATGATTTACTTTAGCATTTCTCTTTCCTTCGCAGTCAAGCTCAATATGCCTTATTTCTACAAGCACAATAAAGAGAAACGCTGAGGCACTGAAAAAAAATAGTAATTTTGGAAATGTCAGAGTATTTTAACAGGTTTTGATTGACTCAGAGATCTTTGCGGTGTCAAAATGGTAATTATTCTTTTGTGTTCATTGCAAAACCATGAAATGCCATTTCACCTCTGCTCAAGTGAGCAAAAAGTACAAGATGGCAGGTACAGAAGAGGAACTGAGAGAAAGAAATGGCTTACTCCATGTGATTTGGAATCTTGTGGAGTGTGTGGGGAAATGCAATGTGGGGTTGAACGTGTGGTGTAACTGTAGGAGCCCTTTTGGCTCCTGCATCTCCACTGCATCCCTGCTCCGCTGAGACCCCCCTGCTCTGCTGCCTCCAGCTTGGGGACCCCAGCTCCGGACCTGCAGCTGCTGCAGAGAGCCCAGAGGAGGCTGCAGCATGGTCCGAGGGATGGAGCAGCTCTGCTGGGAGGAGAGGCTGGGAGAGCTGGGAATGTTCAGCCTGGAGAGGAGACTGGGGGTGACCTCACTGTGGCCTTGTGGGGCCTGAAGAGAGCCTGCAAAAAAGATGGAGAGAGACTATTTACAGGGGATGGAGAGACAGGATAGGAGGAAAAGCTTCCCACTACCAGAAGACAGGTTTAGATGGGATATTGGGAAGGAATTCCTGGCTGGGAGGGTGGGCAGGCCCTGGCACAGGGTGCCCAGAGCAGCTGTGGCTGCCCCTGGATCCCTGGCAGTGCCTCAGGCCAGGCTGGACGGGGCTTGGAGCAGCCTGGGACAGTGGGAGGTGTCCCTGCCCATGGCAGGGGGTGGGACTGGGTGGTCTTTAATGTCCCTTCTAAAACAGACCATTCCATGATTCTATGATTCAGTGATTCAAAGGAACAAACCAAGCTCCCCTGGCAGCCAGAAAGAAGCTGGTTAATACAACATCCCCATTAGAAATGGCTCTGTCCTTTTCCAGGTAGGTGAGAAAGAGCTGATCTCCCTCTACCACCGAGGGTTGTGGGAAGTAAAAGACAAAACTTTCCAGTATCAGGCAAGAAGCTCATTTCCAGGGGCTCTCTCCCAAGCACTCAATTCACAGGTGCCAAACCACTTCCTCTGTAACCTCGGCTGGAGATAATTAGAGAGCATTTAAAGCAGAGCTTCCGACTTTCCCGAGCTCACGTGGTGCTCCCACCCAGGATGGCAATTCTGCAATTTCCATAGGCAGACTTTTGCTGGGAGATTTAACGAAGTCACGGCAGAGAAACCGCAGGGCATTAGTTACAGGGCTAAGGAAACAAATCTCACAGCATAATCCTGAGGTGCCTTTAATGTTCTAATTAAACCTATATATAGAAGCTGCAGGCAGGAAAAATTGTGTGAAAAGTTTCTCTGAGTAAATATCTGCTGAGTATTTTTCCATCCCTTTCCCCCCCCAACCCCACCTCCCTTATCCCAGAGAGGGGCTGAAAAAGATCCTTCACATTGATTTTGATGGAGAAAGAGAGAGAAATGCCAGGCAGATAGAGATCAGCAACATTTCCATTCCCTGGGCCCTTTGGAAAGACGCAGCCCTGCCAATGTCTGCTGATAAGGCTGACTTCTGGCCTAATAAGGCCAGGCCAGCCCAAGCCACACCAGGGGTCGAGCATCAGAAGCCTCAGATTTTTATCCTCTAATTGCAAGGTGGGGCTGGAGATGGGACAATAAATGTGAGGAGCTGGGAAATCACAGAGACTGTCCGAGAGAATTAGTGTTCAGCAAAGGATGGCAGTAGGACAGAAGAACCTCACTGCCTTTCCATTTAGGAAGGGTCACAGGAGACGGATGAGGAAAGAGGACAAAATCCTGTTGTGTCTTTTGCCACAGCAAAGACATCAAGGTGATGGATGGTGAATCAGAGATTGTGAGAATTGTTTAGGTTGGAAAAGACCTCTAAGATCATCGAGTCCAACCACTTCCCCAAGCACTGCCAAGGCCACCACTGATCCATGTCCCCAAGTACCACATCCATATGGCTTTTAAGTCCCTCCAGGGAGGGTGAGACAGTGACTCCATCACTGCCCTGGGCAGCCTGTTCCAGGGCTTGACAACCCTTTCAGTGAAAACATTTTTCCTAATGCTCAATCTAAACTTCCCCTGGTGTGGCTCGAGGCCGTTTCATGTTGTCCTGGTCAGGTCATGAGTCTGGAAGACAAAAGACCCGTTGAAGCAGAAGAGGGTGTGGGGTGAGAGCTGCTGAGACAGCAAGGCCATCCCAGGATCCCAGTGGCTGCAAGGACATGGTATTTCTCAAGCTGTTACACTTTCAAGTCTTGCACAAATAGTCCTTGACCCTACAATTTTCCATCTGTGTTTTGAGCTTTCCTCCACCATGCAGTGGACACAGAAGGTCTCATAGAAAAAGCACGGGAACGTGCAGGGAGGTGGCACTTCCAGGCTTATGCAACACAGGGAGGCTGGGTTATGTTTAAAGTGCAAATCTTGAAGAAAGGAATCCCAGTGTTAACAGAAACCTCTTCCAACCATATCAGACACTACCCCAAACCAGGTTTTCGTCACTTGGAAGAAATCCATCTGCTTTGGCAGAGCTCTCATTATTAGTCACAACCCAGTTTGGGGTCCAGCTTCCCACAGGAGCTCCCTGGGTTATCCATGCGGTGACAGATGTTGCAGTGTGATCCTATTCCGTCACAGCAGGGCTGTCTGAGACCTCTTGCTCCTTTCTTTCATTTCCCTTCACAAGGTCCACTTGGAGCTAACAGCCAGGGGTATCTTTATCCCTCTTTATCCCTCAGGCAGCAGAGGGAAGGGCCGAGCCTGCTGATGCAGAGGCGAACTGAGATGTTCATTATCACCCTCTCCATGCTAAAGGAGCCCCTCCCACAGCAGGAATTAGTCTATAATTAGCTTAGAGAGTAAAGCACTTTTAATTAAGGATTGAAATTCAGCAGGCCATCTGCCTGGTTTTATTTGCAAGCAATAGGCATCTTCTGCTGGCAGCACCATTTTTCCTAGTTCCTCTCTCTAAATCTCACTTGGGCTAGACCAGGACTGAGCATGAGGGGTGGAACCAGGACAGCACATCCACATTGTCCAAGACAATGCACTGCAATTTGTTGGTTATTACAGTGAAAAGCCTCTCCCAGAGACAGCCACGGAAGCTGGGATGGCATCTTGCTTTCCTTCCAGCCTTCCAGCACTGTGACAGCTGCAAGGATCCCACCCAGGAAATCTCAGCAGATGGTCACCCTTAGGTCCTGTATGAGCCCTTTGCTTTGCTCTGCAAACAGCCAGGGGGCTCAGAAAAGCCAGAAGCACAATTTCTGACACTTTCCTGCCTTGCACAGTTGTGGGAGGTAGTTAGATGGGGTGTTGGGAAGGAATCCTTCCCTGTGAGGGAGGCTGTGGCACAGGGTGCCCAGAGCAGCTGTGGCTGCCCCTGGATCCCTGGCAGTGCCCCAGGCCAGGCTGGACACTGGGGCTTGGACTTTAATGTCCCTTCCCACCCAAACCATTCTGGGATTCTATAATTCTAAAATTAGGACAGAGCTTATGAACCACAGCCATGGGATTGTTTGGGAAGCCTGGGGAAAACAAATGCAATTCTCAGTGTCCAAGAAGCTTTCTGAGAACTTTGATGTTTGAAGTTAAAACTAAATGATATCTTTTTTACTCCTTTTTTGTTTTCAAGCTGCAAATGGATCAAGCCCCCCGGCCTTTCTTCAGTGCCCTGCTGAGAGACTCGGGCTGGTGCTGCACATATTGCCAAGGAATCCGAGGGTCTTAAGGGCTCCTTTCTACCTGGAGCTTTCCCAATTACCGTCATCCAACCAGAGAAAGGCAGGAGGCACATCTGGGGCTGCTCTCTCCATCCTGGAGATGCTCTGAGAAAAGCTTTTTGTGGAGCAGCTGACTCCCACCTGCATGTCTTTTATTCCCAATTATTTCCCTTATACTCATGTTAGCTGACAAAACTGCTGCTGCAGCTCTTTCTCCTCTCCCCCAGGATTATTATTTTTCTTTATTGTCATTATTACTAAGGGCACAACATGATTTGTTTTCTGTAAAACAAGCAATGTTATAGTCAAGGCAAATCAAAAGGGCCAGGTTAGGAAGGGACATTAGAACACATTTTGTATGAAAATGAAAGATCATAAGCAGTTTCTTGGCAGACCTAATGTCTTTCAGGGCTTCTCTTTGGGAATAGCAATTCCAGGCAAGGACTCTGGAAAAAGTAGAGTGCGTTGATATAATGAGAAGCTGTATCAGAATGGATATGCATGAGCTGGGCAGATTAATATTTAATGAACAGTGAAGCCTGCTATCCTAATCATGGAGTGCCTGGGATTTGCAAAGTGGCTAATTTTAAAGTATTTTGTATGGAATTATTCATGCATTAAAAAGTACATGACTCCCTTGCAGTGAAACGGAATTAAACTCAGTGAAATTTAGTCATCAAATGTCAGGTGTCGGGTCCAGCTGAGACAACGGGACGAGGACAGCGCTCTTATTGAAGGACATGGTGGAGCTGGAAACGTCAGGAGTAGGGCACACAGCTTCCTGCAGGGAGGGATGGCCTCATCCCAGTGGGTTTTCTTGGGAACCCAGAGCAGACAGATCTTTTTTTCAAAGCAAGGAAGTTTTCTAAGCAAGGAAGAGCCAGGAGTGGAAACAGGACCAGCAAGAGCTCCAGAGCAGGAAAATCACGTGGATGGATGAAAAGGATTCAGGTGCTGGGGCAGTACCAGGGCTGAGTCAAAACCAGTGACATCACTTGAGTGACATCTATGACATCACTGTCATAATCTTTGCTTGTATTTTGCATTGAATGTCTTCAAACTTCCTTGTTGATCCAGAGTTTAATGAGACTTTGGCTTGATCAAGTGTTTTTTGGACCTCAGCTCAGACAATTCTCCTGGCACTTCTTCATCTTTTCCTCACTGGTTTCTGATAAAAGGAGACTGTTCCAAGGAAAATGTCATTTACACTGGGAAAATGGGGTTTTTGGGGGGGCGGGGAAGAAAGTATTTTCTCCCCTGGCATCTTTTAAAGGTTTCCACTTTTTCCCTGACAGAAAACAGTTTGTTGAAGTTATTGCGTCTTCTTGAAAGCCATTGTTTGACCCAAACACGGGCTTTGTGAAAAAGCAGGAGGCAGAGGAGGCTGAGCCCTCCTTGCCACACAACCTGAGAACACACTAAGTTCATTGGAATACTGGGAGGAGATAAAAGAAACCAGTAAAAGGTGTTTACAGCTACTTGAGTGCTACTAACCGCACCAAAGAGCGTTCAGGAGAGGAGAGAAAAAGCCGGCAGAAGCAGTGTGGGCAGGGCAGGGCGGGCGGGAGATGCGCTCCCCTCCTGCGGCGCCCGAAGCTCGC
>WEIT01021607.1:66872-86723 GCA_013389985.1 Dryoscopus gambensis
CCTGGGGCAGGTGCCCCCCTGGGCCGGTGCCCCCCTGGGCCGGTGCCCCCTTGGGGCCGGTGCCCCCCTGGGCCGGTGACGGGCCCGGCTCGCTGGGAAGGTGCTGCTGGCGGACACGGCCCGGGAGTGAGACAGTCTCACCTGCGGCCGTAGCTGTGACCGTGGAAGTGAAATGAGTTTTGCTGATCAGGAGGAAGGAAAGGGAGGTGGGAGTGCACAGAATCCGCAGCCTCTCCCTGGGTTTGTGTGGAAGGAGTTGGAGAAGTTGTAGTTTGTTATTTTTGGAACAGAATGTTGACCCAGAAATCAATTTATCCTTTCTCTGCCTAAATTAAAACACAAGGTGAGCCTGAAAATGAGGAGAAAACGTTTCATATCAGCTTGAGAAAAATGCTTTAATCAACCCGAAATAAACAGATTGTTTGGTGGTTTTAAAATTTTTTTTTATTTTATTTTTTCTTTTTTTAGTTTTGTTGTGGACTGTGCAAGGATTTAGCACTGGGCCTGTCCAAAGATTATTTATTCTTTGCTCATCATTTTTTTATTAGTTCCCTAAAAAGAAAGATCCACTATTTTCACAGCAATTATTCTAAGTACAACTAGAAAAAGCCATGTTAAGTCCTAATTTGAATATTAAACATAATCAAAAGACTTTTCTACATTGTGAATTGTTCTCTTATCTGCCTGCCCATAAATGTCAGTGTATTAATGGTCACAATTTGTCTCAGAGGTAGAAAATAGCCTTTTTCTCCCACTGCCTTTGTTGAGCAATGGGGAAGCAAACCCAGCAGGTCATGCCCATCCAACCAGGCAAAAAAGTTCCTGCTACAGTTTTGCTTCAGCTTCAATTGAAAATCTAATCCCTTCTGGCCAGCTGATTATTTCTGCTCTTGAATACACTCTTTAAACCAAGAACAGTTATCTAGAAGCAGAAACAGGCAGAGATATATTTTAAAAGTCTTTAATTTACTAAACTACAAGCCAGAAGAATATTAGAGAAATCAATCACACTCAGAGTGTGATTAATATGAAGCTTTTTTTTTTTTAATAGCTGGAGAGACAAGGAATTGGAACTTGATGCTTTCTAATGATGTGGAGAAAACGTTCATCTGAGTATTTGGGCACTGCCAGATTCTCACATTCTCCATTCTCGTGCTTGACCAAGGCTTTTGAAAACACCGACATCCCTGCCATCAAAGCTCTCCAGCTCGGAGAACTCCTGCTCCCTGTGATAAATTTCCATGGACTTTGTGCATCTTTACCAGGCTAATGGCCTTTAGTTATTTATTTCTTGGTTTGATTTAAAGTCCATCTCTTGGCGACTGCATCTTTTAGAGATGCACAAAAGGATGGATCCACCACACACTCCATGAAGTGTTGCACCTTAGGGAATTCCTTGGGAAAGTTGTCTCCGGAAGCTCAACACATGTATGAGTACTGGAAATAAAGGTATTAAAGACCAAAAGTCCTAGACAAAAAAAAAAAAAGAAAGAAAAAAAAAAAGGCCAAAAAAAAAAAAAAAAAAAAAAAAAAAAAAGAAAAAAATAGATTAAGAGAAATAAAAATAAAAATAAAGAACATGCAATTTTTCACTCCCTTGGCCAGACCAAAAGCTGGGTTAGGGACAATTGAAAATCACTGTCCTTGTGAAAAAAATGAGGCAAAATACATAAATGTTAGACCTGAACATTGCTGTGAAGCAGGTAGGGAGCTGTGAAACCTGTCCATTTCTGTGCTGTGTGACATTTCTGAACTTGCCAGGTGTACAAAAGGCAGTTTTCATCTGCTTTCCAAGGGTATTTCTTCTAATTTTCACCACTGGCTAGAAGTGCCCCACAGGTTCAGCTTTTCAGATCCAAATAAGGATTTAAAGAAACAGAATGTGCCCCTGAATGGACTGTATTTGTCAAGAAGAAGATTGAAGTGGAAATAGAAGCTTTTTCCTTCTGCTTTTATTGAATTCGGGTGGAGAACTGAACAGCTGTAGCTGGAAGGGGCCCCACAGGCCATGCCAGGCTGAAGCATTTCAAGGTTTGTCAACACTTGTCACACTCTCCAAGGCTTTATTTAGTGAGTGATTTCAACTTGTCCCCCATGCTGGAAGATCTCAAGGTGAGTTCCAGGATGTGTGAGCCAGGAGCAACAGGAAATGCAGCAGTTTGGGTGAGCAGAGCTTTAGGTGCTGCTGGGGGCCACGGGGACCCTCATGCCCACATCTGAATGTTCCTCCCAAGAAGATGCTGTCAACTCTTTCCTTGTCCCTGTTTTCTTCCGCATCCATAGTGCTTTCTCTGCTATCTCTTTCTGTATCCAGAAAAGCATGAAAACCCCACCAGTGCATCTGTTGGGAACTTGCTGAGCATAGCTCTGTGAAACCATCCTGAGTGTGAATGGGCCCAAGATGTGTATTGCTGTTTTGAGGCCTTTGTTCCTCTACCTCCTCCATCTCGTTGATCCTTCTGCTGCTCTGGAGAAAGGTGGGAGGGAGGTGTAACTTGTCCATGGCTGTGGAAATCCAGCACAGGACACCTGGAACTCCCAGAACAGCCATGGGAGGCTGGAGTTGTGAGGGGAAGAGGACATGGCAGAAATTCCTCTGCTGGCAGCTCTGTGTGGCTGGCACAGCCCAGACCCCCCCTTTCCTACCTGCCAGGGCTTTCCCCCAGGTAAACTCTTGGTTCTGCAGAGTCCTGGTGCTGCCATTGGCCTGGCAGAGAGACAAAGGCACTGGGTTAATTAAAGACCCAAGAACATAATTGCAATTAAACCCAAACAAACTGCTGCATCAGAACAGAAAATTGCCCGGATATGGGGGAAAGGCTGCTTCGCTTTGTCTTGTTTTTCTCAGAAGGGCTGAGGAGGTACAGATGGCCAAGCAAATGCTGCAACAAGGACGTGCCACTGGCAAAAGTGTTTAACTGCTGAATAAAAGATAAGGATAATGATAAAGCGAGGATTGGGAGCAGCATGGTTGCTCAAGTCAATTTATGTTGGTTTCACTCTAGGAAAATCCCAGTCTGCATCTGACAAGTGTCTTTCCAACTTGGCTAGAAGCCTTCTCCAACTGGGGCAGCCCCACTGATCCATCCCACTCCTAATTCCCTATCCCAGTGCTGCAAACCCATTCTGGAGTGGTTTGATGGCCAAAGCACCTCCTTGGGCTCCTTGGCCCTCACCAGAATCCGTGTGGACCAGAACACAAGGATGTGTTCCCAAGGGATCTGCAGGAGGGATGTGGGATTTGCTTTGCAGCCTGCCTGATCTTCAAGGAAAATTTCATGGGCAAATCAGGGACCACCAGAAAATGAACCTCTGGGGCATCTCTGTCCAGCAATGCCCCAAGGGTGCATGGAAGAGGTTTTGGCACCTTCCCACCTCCACTACACAAATTCTGCAATCCTTGTGTGCAGCAGACCCATCTATTCACTCATTCTAGGGCTGCTTTCTGTGGAGCTGCTCCAGTGCATCCCACTGAAGGCATAAAGTTGAGAGAAGCCAGTGAATTATAAGGTCCCCGGCAGCAGGACTCAGCAAGCGGCTGCTGTTAATCTTTGCTTTGCTACTCAGTTTTTGTTCTGCCTGTAATAAATCCCTGTGCCCTTTGCTGTTCAAACTGCAGCCTCGCTACTGGAAAAGAGGGGGTGGGAAATGCTGGAGATTGCTATGTGCAGAAATAAAATAAGGGATTCATGTCTTGGGCTGGCCAATACTTCTCCTTATCGAGGTCTGAGCCTTTGTGTGATCAACTGGTGTTAAATGTAATGCCAGGGGAACTCAGGCTGAACCACAACAGATTGGAAAAGCTGCTGGATTAATGCAGGAAGTGGGGCAGACAGGGCTCTGTGTTTTCTTTGAGCAGGGTGGAATGGGCAGTTAGAGATGCGATGTGATGTTGCTTCCAAATCTGGAGTAACAGCCAGCTGGGAATTTGTTAATGAAAGTCTTTTCTCCAAATGCCACCTCTGTGGATTTACAACTACTTGTGATAAAGATAATAATAAAGCTTAGAAAAAGAGAAAATCTGAGAATATCTACTATATGCTTTGACATGAGCAAAATAATAATTACCATTTTGGTTCACAATTGCTTCCAATCTGGGGATTTGTATAAAGCAGAAGTTAAAACCACTGAAAAGTAATGAGAGAACACAGCACTCGGCAGCACCTGAATTTCTACACTTCTATGCAGGTTCTTCATTCGTGAAAAATTCTTGACTTTTGTCTATTCACCTGCACCTGAAGCAGGGGGAAAAAAAATGAAATTCAAAGAAAAATGGCTTGAGGGCTTTGCTGCAGAGAAGAAAAGTGGCAGATCTTCTGATGGTGAGACAAGCTGTGTCCTGGTGACAATTCAAACTTCCCCATCATCCTTCCCAGTTCCCTGGTCCCTCTGCTCACACACCACTGGTGAAATAATTATGGGCAGGACTGTGAGTCCTTTAAAAGCCTTTATTAAAAGTGATCAGCTTGGGTTGGGTGCCCGGCAGGCTGCGCACACCTCCGCTGCTCCCGGCTCCGACGTGGGGGAGGAGGAATTCGGCCTTGCCACTCAGAGTGATAAAGCCGGGCCTGCTCTCCTCACAGGGGAGTGGCCCGGAAGGCAATTTCAACTCTTCATCGGAGGGGGGGNTTTTTTCTTCTCTCTGGTATCTTCAGACAGGCCTGGGGGAGGGGGGTAGCTGGGCAACGGGGGAAGGGTAGGGATGCCATATATTCCTTAAATTTACATATTCTGATAAGGAGTAGCTTACCGCGAGTTGGAGGTTTTTTTTGTTTTTTACAACAGAGTAATTAGCAGTAACTGTTAATAAAGGACTAAATATAACATTCAGGTAATGAATAATAAACTACAATGAAGTATAAAATGAATGGACAATTGTTAAATTGATAATCTGGTCTCTTATTTATAACAACTGAGATTCATTTCCTGTGGCTCAACAAATCCCTGATCCCAGAGCTGATTTCCTGGCTGGGGGTTATTTAATGGGTAACCCTGATTCCTGTTGACAACAAGCTAACTTCATACTGCTTGCCAGGCTCAGGAGCACTGAGGGGGCAGAGCTCCTTGTGCTGCCAGGCAGGAGCTCTGTGAGACTGGCTTGGTGTCACTGGGGATCACATCCCTGCGGAGCCATCACTGGGAGTCACACCCCCGTGGAGCTGTCGTTGGAGCAGAGCTCGTGCCTGGTGCCACAGAAGATGCAGCTGGGCATGGGGAGACCATAAATGTTGTGGCACAGGTGAAGTGCATTCAGAGGGATAATGCACCGACAGACAGAGCTGGAAAATGGAAAAGCTTTTGACACAGCCCCCACCCCCTTCCCCCCTTACTTCTTCAGGGCTATAAATGTTACTGGCTCTTTACAGCCGTACAAACAAACAGCTCTGGCTGTGAGGCAATAAAGGATCCTCCCTACAGGAATTAAAGGAGAAAAATGAATGCCAAGCCACACCATTCACCAGAGCAGGGAATGAGGCTTTGATCTCTTGGGGAAGAAGCTGGAGTGGACTCCCCACATTTTAAAGACTCAAGACCTCACCAGCACAGCTCCCACCTGGGACACAGCCTCTCGCTCCTTCCAGCATGGCTGCAGGCAGACCCAGCAGTGGGACACAAGTATAGAATAGAAAGGAATTGTTAAGGTTGGAAAAGACCTCCAGGATCATCAGCTCCAATCTCTGATTAAATAAACAACATCTCAAAGTGCCCTGTCTGCTTGCTTTTTGAGCACCTCCAGGGGTGGGGACTCTACTCCATCTCCAGGGCTTGAACCCTCCCTAAAGAAATTTTCCATAATACCCATCTTGAACCTCCCCTGGCACAGCTTGAGGCCATTTCCTCTTGTTCTGTTGTTCCCTGCGAGCAGAGCCCGATCCCCCCCGGCTGCCCCCTCCTGTCAGGGACTTGTGCAGAGCCACAAGGGCCCCCCTGAGCCTCCTTTGCTCCAGGCTGAGCCCCTTTCCCAGCTCCCTCAGCTGCTCCTGGGGCTCCAGAGCCTTCCCAGCTCTGCTCCCTTCTCTGGACATGCTCCAGGCCCTCAAGGTCTTTTTTGTTGTGAGGAGCCCAAAACCGCACACAGGATTTGAGGTGCAGCCCACCAGTGCTGAGTTCAAGCGGCCTGAGACTGGTAGAATTGAGGGGTTGGGCCTGTTGAGAACCCTGTGGAAATTAGACCAAGCAGGATTAATCCTAGACTCTGTAACTCCTATGCCTTGGTTTGTTCAAGCAGCACATGAATGGTTTCCACCTGGATCTTGAGAATTTCCATCCGAATTGGAGTGAAAGGAGGTTTTTAACACCACACTTTTTTTGACTATGGTGGGAAACACCAAGACCAATGGGCTTCTTCCCCCCCATCTTCCCAGGATGGAACACCAAAGCATTTCCTTTGAGGACAGTTCTATTTTTCCATAGCTCCAGTCTGCAAATGCTGTGGATTGGTCTAGAAACCCTTAGGATGAGAAGAAACTTAAGCAGGTTGATTTTGACACAGTAGAACTTCTCTTGGCATGAAAAATAATTCCTTTTTTGAGCAATTCTCTTGTTTAATTTCCAGCAGATGAGGCGTCACAACGAAGTAGCCTTGAGTAGGAGTTGAATATGAAAAACAGACTCTTGCAGAGGGAGGGAAGATGGGAACTTAATGAACTTACAGTCTCAATCATATAAAACTGAACAAGAGAGCAATGTCTTTTCTCAAGTGATGGTTGTGTTGCTGTTCCCAAATGTTATTTTTTATTCCAGCTATGCTAGCTGGGGTAATAAAAGATATGACTTTGCTCCCCATACTTTGCCCAGTTGATTTTTTGCAAATACCAAATCCTGTTTCGTGTCCTCAGTAGATGCAAAATTACCCGGAGTTGCCCCCAACTGCAAGTGCAAATCTGTTAGAAATGGTTTATAGTAACACACAGGCTTGGCTACCACAGCACAGGGAAAATGTTTAAAAAAATGGTGTAGACTCACTCCCACAGAATGAAAATCCTTGATGTCCTTGTTCCATTTACATCTTACACTGTTATATCAATGCTGGTATTTTTGATACAATTTGTAGGATGTACTGAAGGGATTTTTAATATGCTCAGATGCTGAAGAGCGCTGAATGTTTCACTTTTTTTTTTTTTTATTTACCCAAACCGTTAGACATTATTAAAGAAACCAGTGTGATATTTCTGAGGCAAATGCCAGGAATTTCAAAATTCCATAAACGTATTTTCAATTGATGGTGAAAAGCCAGAGCAGGGATTTGAGACTTCCACACCATCAGACCCTTCTGCTCTCATGTGACAACGGGAATTGCCCATGATTTCCTATAAGGGCATTCCCGGTAGATCCGTTTGCTGCTCTGCTCAAAAGCAAACGTGAGCTCTTTCCTCCATTTCTTCCAAATTGCTGCATCCCAGCAATTGGTTTTGGGTCCTTTGTGTAAAGAGAAGAGAAACCAGCTGGTTAAATCTCAGAATCCCAGAATGGTTTGGGTTGGAAGGGACATTAAATGGCATTGGTTCCACCCCTTGCCATGGGCAGGGACACCTTCCACTATCCCAGGTTGCTCCAAGCCCTGTCCAGCCTGGCCTCGAGGGTGAGGTTGTGCATCCAAATCCATTGACAGGGTGTGAACCCCCCTCCCATCTCTGCCCCATCCCTGTGGGGCAGCACAGCTGGGCAAATGAAACAGAGTTAAATGAGCAGCTTGCAAAGAAAATCTCTATGTTTGCGTATTTTTCCTTAATTTCCGCCTTCACCAGAGGTTCCATCAGGTCTACAGCTGATGAGACAGAGCTAAGAAGTAGAAACTTTTTAACTGGGTTTTGGCCTTCATAAAGAAAAAAGATGGTAACACTGGGGGGATGGTGGGGTGGGTGGTGACATCCGTTGGTAGGCAAACATGTGGCAAAGATGACAGTGAAATACTGTTCTCCAGGAGAATTATTAATGTTGACATAGGAAGGGATATTCCTTAGGAATTGGTTATTACTGAAATAACTCCTGTTTCTTCCCCCTCCCCACAGCTCTCGGACAGGGGTTAAGGCCGAGGGCAGCGATCTTTGGGACACCAGGGCAAACAAGCTCAGAGGTTACAAGAGAATTTCTCCTTTCATTAACTCCCAACTCCAAAAACTCCAGCTTTGCTGCTGGAGTCCAGCCACTCTGTGCTTTTGTGAGTCATGGCTGGTGACAGGAATTCAGAGGGGTCACGCTGGGCTGTGGCAGCACCGACACCCCACGGCTGCAGCAGGGGATGGATGGATGGATGTGCCCAAGTGTCCTGTAATTGGCTTTGGAGAAAACCAGCACTGCCCAGAGAGTGCCACCAACTAAAGCTAAATGAATATTTCCACCTGCAGCTTTGTCATTGTCTACAACTCCTGGGACATGGGAGTTGCTCATTTCATTGTCAGGGAGGTAATTTGGGGAAAAATTCCCTCTTACCCCTCACTGCATCTTCCTCATTTGTACAGTGGAGCTCGGGCTGCTGGGATGTTCCCTGGAGCCCCGAGGGTTTTACTTCTGGAAGGTGCACACTTTCACTCCGGGATGAGCTTTTTTGGTTGTTCATTGCTTTGGGTGAGGATTATTATCTTACAAGGTTCCTTTTGCCTTCTCCTTACATACAGAGTTGGTTTCTGAATGCTGCTAATAGATTTGTCTGGAGTGGTACAGGACCAGAAAGGGGCAAATCTGTCCCAGTGGGAGAATGTGCCTCTTCCACATCTCCCCCTAACTTTGGGGTGCCCAGTGCCCAGGATCCTGGAGAGAACCACTTCGGGCTTTTTCCTTTGCAGGCACTACCACCTAGCGCAGTGCACTGGAACTTCATGTTTTCCCCTTGGATTTCATCCCACAATTGCAATCGATTGGTGAAGCTGGTGGAATAATTGGTGCTTAATAAATTAGCCAGTGCTCTGAGGTGTTTGTTTTTCTTAACCACTGCAAAAGTTCTCAAAGGGAGCACGATTTCCACAGGAGGGCAATGGGTTCATTGTCTCCAAAAGGGAATTTGCAAAGCAATCACTCTGGCTGCTCTTAAAGGAGAGACCTTTTTTTTGGGATTTTGAAGTTGACTCAGTCCCTGTCTAGGCAGGCATGATAAAATCACAGACTCCGGGACTGGTTTGAGTGGGAAGGGACTCCAAAGCCCATCCAGTGCCACCCCTGCCACGGGCAGGGACACTTTCCACTATCCCAGGTTGCTCCTCATCCAACCTGGCCTTGGACACTTCCAGGGATGGGACAGGCACAATTTCTCTGAGAAACCTGTTCCAGTGTCTCACCACCCTCACAGCGAAGAACTTCTTCCTTATATCTACTCTCAACCATGGGCAGCCACAAGCAAGAGCAAGGGAAAGGGAAAATCCTTGCCTCCTGGGAGGTTTGTATATGAACCTCACACCAAGTGAGTCAAGGCTGTGGACGTTTCCCAAGGGAACTGGAGAGAGGTGCACTGAGCAGAGCCTTCACATGGATGCCCTTCTCCTCTTATGCTTCCCTGCCTGTTTACCCTTCAAACTCTCCATGCTTCTCAGTCTGGCTCATTATTCACGTGCTCCAAAGGGATGCAGCACTGGCCTGGTGTGCAGGAGGTCTCTGCTCCTGAGCCAGCACTGACTCCTGCTCCCAGAGCCCCACTGCTGGATCAGGTGTAGAAAGTGGAAAGTGCAAACAGAGAGGTTCCTTGGCCTTTCCATATCTGAGAAGTGTCTCAGAGTTTGTCTGTATCAGGCCATGATTTTTACAACCTGCTTTTCCTTCCAGAGTGCTGGCATTTGCCCAAAATTAGAGAAAGAGGGAGCAATGTGACTGTTACCTCCAGGTTAAGTAGCTTTACATTTTGGTTTGCCTTGAGATACTCCTCCAACACTTTGAGCAGAGGCTGATTTTCCCAAATATGAAGACAGAGGGTCCCCCAGTTCCAGACTCTGTGGAGAATTACCTGGTAAGGCATGATGTAAAGCCATAGTGTGTGCCTGTTTGTCCCCAAGCTAGGGCATCCTGTTTATGGTCACTGCCTGAGCATAGAATCACAGATCCATACAATCATTTCAGTTGGAAACGACCTTTAGGATCATCAGGTCCAATGGCCTGCCACGTTTTTGGGAGTGAACCATGGGCAGAGAGCTGCAGGTGGTGATAGTGCGGGTCCTCAGCCACCTGAGCACTCTCCATTCCCACCACTTGCTCAAGCAGAAGTCAAGCAGAAGTTTGAAGCAGTGGAAATAAAACATTATTCCAGGCAGAGCTGATTTCATGAAAAATACATTGTCTTTCCATATCTTCAGTGAAAATATATTGGTTTCTGCCAGATTAAATTAGAAGTCATCTATTCTCAGAACCTGCAAGGAACTGGCATGAGAGGGGAGTGGATATGAGAGATTTCAAGTCTCTTGCAGGGACTGAATTAACTGACGGCAACCCTTTGCCTGCAAAGGAAACTAAGTAATGTTTCCTCCTGCTAAACATGCACTGCAAAATAACCATATGAAAACACTAAGATATTCATTTATTTACAATCTGAGCTCAGGAATTAGTGGTTTGCTTTGCTTTTGTTTGACAGGCATAGTTTTGTATTAAAAGGTGAACCAAACGAATATGAGTAAAACTATTACCCACCTTAAAAACAGGAGTAATTGTAGGTGAAACAGGAAGTTGTATTCAACAAAAAAGTAAATGTTTCTGTTTAACTTACAAGGCCTTAAAATTCTGGGTTTGTCTGGTTTTCCCAGTATTGCACCATGGCAGTTTCTGAGCTCAAAGCCCTGCAATGAGAAATCAAGACACTTCATTTTGCAAGTGTCAAGACAAAGAATCTTCACTTTTCCAGTCTTTCTACCCATTTTCTTTTGAGCTGAACTCATCAGATCCTCATAAATCTTTGGGGCTGTCAAAAAGGACTTGATGTCTCTTTTTAAACCTTTTCGAACTTCTAAAAGACTAATAAACCCCCATTTGCTAAGAGGCGGTTGTGGTGATCAGAGTTCAAAGACTTTTATCATTCTGTTGGCATTGGCTTTGCTACCAAACAGCCCCAAATACATCTTTCTGCAAAATAAATGGGCTTGGATTAACTCAGTTTGGATGCTCTTAAATTGCAGCAAAGTCTCCTTCTGGTTTACCCTCTGACACCTAATTAACCTTCCCCTGAGCAATGCATTTATATCCTGCAGTAAATGCACTCTCACACAGAGTTATTCTGCAATTATGTGAACTTACATTTGGTCTGAGCATAACAAGAGCAAGTCTGGAGAGCACAGGGTGAGCAGAGGATGAACAGCTTGAGCATCCCCTGCTGCCTGCAGGGACAGGCTCCCTGTGCTCACCTGCACTGGTTTCTGAATTTGGTATTTGTGCAGTGAAAAGCAATCCTGGAATAAACAGTGACAAAAATGGGACCTCCCAAAGGATTTGCACCTCAGGAATCCCAGTGAAATCCTCAACAGGGATTTTACGCCTGATCTCTGCAGGAGCACAGTGCTTTAACAGCGGGGACGTGAATCATCATTAAAAAGGTTTGCACATTCTCTGACTTTGCTTTCAAGTGATTTCATGTCCATTCCTCTTAAACTGGTTGGAATCTGGGGAGAGGATGAAACCAGAGGATGTTCTCAGAGCCTGGAAACATTCAAGGCTGGCTTCAACTGGGCTTGGAACAACCTGGTCTAGTGGAAGTGTCCCTGCCCACAGCAGGGAGTGGAACCGAATGAGCTTTAAGGTCTTTTCCTACCCAAACTATTCCACGAAAGAGGGTAAACAGAAATGTGCCATCAGACAGCTCATCCTGGCAGCAGATCCCACTGCTTGAACCGGACTGGTTTGGTAATACTTGGGCAGAGAATGGAACATAGAAATGCTTCACCTTCCTAAATACCTGAGTTCCACCACCACGGAGCAGCTTCCTGTGGAAAGTCAGCCAAAAAACCAATGGCATGCTGAAAGTGACTCCCCCAGGGCCTGGAGCCATCCGGTATCCCAGCCAGTGAGTGCTGGGAATGATGAGTAAATGTCAGTGATTGAGCCCTGGAAAGCGCTGGGCTGCATTGCTGAGCCCTGGCACAGGCTGGGCTGCATTGCTGAGCCCTGGCACAGGCTGGGCTGCATTGGTGAGCCCTGGCACGGGCTGGGCTGCATTGCTGAGCCCTGGCACAGGCTGGGCTGCATTGGTGAGCTCTGGAAAGCGCTGGGCTGCATTGCTGAGCTCTGGAAAGTGCTGGGCTGCATTGGTGAGCCCTGGCACAGGCTGGGCTGCATTACTGAACCCTGGAAAGCGCTGGGCTGCATTGGTGAGCCCTGGCACAGGCTGGGCTGCATTGGTGAGCTCTGGAAAGCGCTGGGCTGCATTGCTGAGCCCTGGCACAGGCTGGGCTGCATTGGTGAGCTCTGGAAAGCGCTGGGCTGCATTGCTGAGCTCTGGAAAGTGCTGGGCTGCATTGGTGAGCCCTGGCACAGGCTGGGCTGCATTACTGAACCCTGGAAAGCGCTGGGCTGCATTGGTGAGCCCTGGCACAGGCTGGGCTGCATTGCTGAACCCTGGAAAGCGCTGGGCTGCATTGGTGAGCCCTGGCACAGGCTGGGCTGCATTGCCCAGTTTTGATTTACAAGAGTCAGCCCTGCATCCATCCTGCAGCTATTAGCAATTTCCCCAAGAGGAGGAAACAAAGCAGATTTTGGCAAGGTTTGCTAAAGCAAACCACAATTTTCTCTTAAGGGCTTTTAGCAGTTGCAAATTTGCTTTTCTTGTGTTTACAGCTCCTTCCTGGCAGGACTCTGGGGTATGGGGGTGACCCACAGCAGAAATGAAAATTGCAAGAGCACAATGCTCAAGGGTTGGAGTGATGCCACCATGGGAAAGGCTTTCAGGAAGATGTTTTCAGAAAGATGCTTTCAGTAGATGTTTTCAGGAGATGGTTTCAGGAGATGGTTCAAAAGGGTGCTTTCAGAAAGATGCTTTTGGGACATGTCTTCAGGAGGTGCTTTCAGGAAAGTGCCTTTGGGAGATGGTTTCAGTAAGATGTTTTTGGTAGATGCATTCAGGAAGATTCTTTCAGAAGATGTTTCAGCTCCCCCATCTCTGCTGCTCTCTCCAGCTCAGCTACCGTGACTGCACTGGGGATCCTTGCCCACTGCTGGGCTTTGCTCTGCTCATAGAATCCAGACTGGCTTGGGTTGGAAGGGACCTTAAAGCCCACTCAGTCCCATCCAGTGCCATGGGCAGGGACACCTTCCACTGTCCCAGGCTGCTCCAAGCCCCGTCCTGTCGATGCCAAATGCTGCTAGAAGCAGCTCTTTCTCTCTTGTGAGAGAATTTTAGTTCTCATAAAAATTATCAGCAATGTTTTGTAAACTAGAACACCTGTGGCCTTGCTTAAGAAATTGTTTATGATGGAGTAGGACCAATGTTTTAAGAAGTATGTTTTTAGAACTTAGCCTATCACACCAAAGAGGTGGCTATGTGTTTGACCAATTGTTCTGTGAGAGAAAAAGATATTAAAGAACTTGTAATTAATTAAATAAATCACTTCACTTCACAATCACTTCACAAATAAATCACTATTCTGCTGGGTGAAGAAAAGACTGCTGCCTGATTCTTCTCCTCTCTCTATCTCTGAGACCGTGGGATACTCCTATACCATCCAGCCTGGCCTGGGACACTTCCAGGGATGGGGCAGCCACAGCTTCTCTGGGCACCCTGTGCCAGGGCCTTCCCACCCTCCCAGGGAATAATTCCTTCCTAATCATCCTCTCAGTACTGACTCAGTGAGACCTTCTCTGGCCATTTTATAAGAGTCAAAATCCTTGAAATGCTCTTCCATCCTTGGCAGCAGGAGCTGCAGCTCTGGCAATAACTGCTGTCACACGTGGCTTCCAGGTGCAGATGTGCAATGGCTAATTTTCTGCTGGTTGACAATTTGCTTCTTCCCGAGCTGCCCTGGAGAGCTGCTCCCTCACCACCCTGAGCAGCATCTGAGATCCGAGTCCCAGCTCATTTTCAGCTACCGGCGAACCTCCATCACATCCTGCCTGGCCAGAAACATGACCAGACACAGAGCTACAGCAGGGAAACAGGCAGTGCTTGCTTTGTTCTTTCATCAGAACTTGATTTGGTGCTGTATTTAAACATGAATAACTGAGAAGGCAAAGACAGGGCTCTGCTTCTTGCTGGCTGTTATTAAAACTCTAAATCAGGCTGCCTACAGAGCCGTCCCTGCTACCTTTGCAAAATGAAAACAGGGAATTGGCCTCTTCTGTCTCTGAGGGAGGGTGCAAGCACTCTCAGTGATCCTAATAAAGCACCTGGATTTTCCTGAACCTGCCAGTTTGTTGTAAATCATAACAGGGTTGTGGAGGAAAGAGACTTGAAAATGCTCCTCCTAAAGGGCAGCTCTGCTGTAACTCAGACCAGCAGCTGCCCAGATCTCGTTCAGCTGCAAAATTCAGTGATGGATTTCTTAGGGGTGGAGATTCATACCCCAAAATCCCACATCTAGCCTAAAACTCCAACCCAGAAACATCCCTCTTGCTGGGGCATAGCTGGAAGGACTGCAGGGAACATGGTGGGAATTGTGGTTTAACCCCAGTGGCAACTCAACCCCGCACATCCTGGTGGGATGGGGAAGAGAATCAAAAGGGTAGAAGTGAGAAAACTTGTGGTTGAGGTAAACATTTTAATAGGTAAAGCAAAAACTGTGTGTGCAAGCAAGGCAAACCAAAGAATCCATTTACCACTTCCCATCACAGGCAGGTGTTCAGCCATCCCAGGAAAACAGGGCCTCATCACCAGCCTGGTGACTTGGAAAGACAAAAGTTGCCACTTGGAATATTCCCTCCCTCCCTCCCTTCTTCTTCCCCCAGCTGAGTATGACTTCATGTGGTCTGGGATATCCCTGGATCAGCTGGGATTCTGGCTGTTCCTCCCTCAGCTTGTTGGGCACTCCAACCTCCCCTCTGGTGGGGTGAGGAGCAGAAAAGGCGCTACCTCTGTGTCGGCCCTGCCCAGCAAAAGCAAGACGTCCCTGGATTACCCCCAGCACAAATCCCAACCACAGCCCCAGACAAGTTACTGTGAAGGAAATGAACTCTCTCCCACCCACACCCAGCACATGGTGGGATGGGGACATTAATCTGTTATGTTTAGGCTGATATAACTGATTCTCTGTTTCAAAACACTCAAAGAAAATTCCAAAGTTTTGGTTTTGTTTGGATTTGTTGTTATTACACAAGGTTTAGGTTCTTTTAATTTCATTTTCCAGGCAGCCTTTTCCTGCCCAGGTATCACTGACCAGCTTTACCACAAAAAGCTCTGACTGACCTGAAAATGCATTTCCACTGCTCAGATAATTCATCTTCACTGCTGTCTGCCAAGTGAGAGCACTGAGTCACTCCCATCCCTATCAGCCTCGTCACAGCCTCCCCCAGCCAGGCCAGCAAAGGTCTCACCCACAGAGAGGACTCAGCAGATGTTTTTTTCCTGTCTGATGGGAAAGCAGAACCTTCCTTCATCTTCTGGAATGAACTTTCTACCCTTCTATAGAGAGGAGATCAGCAAAGACACCGGGGTAGAGGACTGGTGATGTATTTCATACCATCAGAGACTTCCAGACTGGTTTGGGTTGAAAAAGACCTTAAATCCCACCCAGTGCCACCCCTGCCATGGCAGGGACCCCTCCCACTGTCCCAGGCTGCTCCAGGCCCTGTCCAGCCTGGCCTTGGGCACTGCCAGGGATCCAGGGGCAGCCACAGCTGCTCTGGGCACCCTGTGCCAGGGCGTCCCCACCCTCCCAGCGTAGTATTCATAGACAGAAATTAACTTGGATGAAAGATCTATTTAGACCAATTTGCAATTTTTTTTCTCTCTGAAAGCAGGCAGAATTATTCTTTAACTCTTCTGGGCCTTTTCTCTCACCCATCACCTCAGGTACTCTTTCAGAGAACATGTGATAAACCAAGGGCTCAGAGTAGGGACCCTCTTCTGTCACATCTTTCACAGTCTGAAGGGACCTGTTAAGTTGGGGCAGCTCCATGGAGCAAAATGTCTGAGCTGTTCAGCTCTGCCAAGAGCAGCTCTGGGCAATTATTATTGCACTGACTTAAATCACATCCAAAAGGACCACAGAAATTCCATGTGTTCTTGTCCCTCAGAAAGGGCAAGGAGTTAAGATGAGTTTTGTTCTCTCAGTGCAGGAACAGCTCCTTGGAGTGCATAGATTCCTGCTGAGAGTAAATACCAAAATCTGGTCGAGTTCCTGTCCCTGCTGCTTCTCAGCCCATTGAATAACCATAGACTAACTCACCCAGCATTCCAGAGCAGGGAAAGGATTAGGCCCATCCAGCCTGGGGAGCACAAATTAAATTACATCTTCCAGCCAAAAGCTTCTCGTGTGGCCTCCAGCAAACTTCACCCCTTATCCAAGACTCTGATTTCCATAAAGTTCTAATGATGCCACAGAACACATCTGCAGTGTATCAATCTGTCCCCACAGCAAACAGCCCTTTCAGTCAACTCACTTCATGGTTCTGCCTTTGGGAGGTCCCCCTGCAGAGCTGCCTCCAGCTTAGGGGCCCCAGCACAGGAAGGACCTGGAGCTGCTGGAGCAGGTCCAGAGGAGGCCACAAAGCTGCACTGAGGGCTGGAGCCCCTCTGGAGCCAGGCTGGGAGAGCTGGGGGTGCTCACCTGGAGAGGGGAAGGATCCAGGGAGAGCTCAGAGCCCCTGCCAGGGCCTAAAGGGACTCCAGGAGAGCTGCAGAGGGACTGGGGACAAGGGCTGGAGGGACAGGACACAGGGAATGGCTTCCACTGCCAGAGGGCAGAGATGGATGGGATATTGGGCAGGAATTGTTCCCTGGGAGGGTGGGGAGGGGCTGGGATGGAATTCCCAGAGCAGCTGTGGCTGCCCCTGGATCCCTGGCAGTGCCCCAGGCCAGGCTGGACAGGGCTGGGAGCAGCCTGGGACAGTGGAAGCTGGGATTCTCTCTCAATACAAATGTAAACAAAAGTTTTTTACCATTGGCCCTGCCCAGACCCCCCAGCAGCCCCACCCTGGGCACCCCTGGCAGCGCTGCCCAAACGCCCCTGGAGCTCTGGCAGCCTCGGGGCCGGGCCCATTCCCTGGGGAGCCTGGGCAGTGCCAGCACCCTCTGGGGGAAGAGCCTTTCCCTGATCTCCATCCCAAATCCCCGTGGCACAGCTCCAGCCATTCCCTTGTCCTGTCCCTGTCACAGGGAGCAGAGATGGGAGCTGCCCCTGGGGAGGAGCTGCAGCCCCCGCTGAGCTCTGCCCTCAGCCTCCTCTGCTCCAGCTGGACAGGCCGAGGCCCTCCGCTGCTCCTCGTGTGGCCCCTCCAGACTCTTCCCCATTTCCTGTCCCTCTTATGGACACTTTTCAGCACCTTTAGATCTTTGGCACAGAGAGATCCCCCCTGGGGACCCCCAAGGACCATCTGTCCTGTGTCACTTCCCAGCTCAGCTCCTTTGGCACCAGGATTGCAATTAGCTTTGAGATTGTTTTTTTCTTGTTTTCTCAGTTCAGCCACTTGAGGAAGGACAATCAGGGTTGCCATGGCAATGGAAGGATGACTTCTTAATTTGTGGGATTCTTTCTCTAATTATTCTGAGAATTGTAATCCCATGAAAACTGCTTCCTTTGGAGAAATTCAGTTAAGAGCTGCACTGGCACTGAAGAAGTTAAAAAGAAAGGAAAGCTAATGAAGATGTTTTTTGGGCAAAAGAATGAAAAAAAATTGGTGACTTTTCCTTGTTTCTTTCATGTCTGGTGTTATCCAGAAACAAGGGCCTAGAATGGGTCCTAAACCTGAATTATTCATGGATAATTCAAGTTTTTTTACAGACTTTCTAAGGAACAAGAATAGCAGGCAGAACTAACACATATAACTGAAAATCAAACTGTGTAAAACTTAATGGAGAACAAGTAGGATTTCAAGGGCTATTTAAATGGAGAGGCACCAAAGGAAAATAGAATTTTTTTAGTACATTTTTTCATCCCCAAGTCTTAAAACTCAAGACACAGGACAGCAGCATTGCTTTCATTTTGTATAGGATGAAGAGACACCATGGCTTGCTCAGGGTGGGCAGTGAAGGACAGGCGCAGGAGGATAGAGCCAGAGTCTCTGGGATGTCCCAGCTGGCTTTGGAGCTGAGCAGGTGCCACACGAGTCACCTCTGACATGAACACCTTGGAACCCCGATGAACACAGCCTTGGAGAGAGGGCTGGTGAATCTGTTACTGCAGAGAAGCTGGGAATGTCAGAGGGAGAAGGGCAGCCTTCTGGGTGCTGAGAAACACCTCTGAAAATCCAGTATCTCCTCACCAGGGCCCAGAGCCTCCAGGGGGACTATTAATGTGCATTAATATTTCTGCAGGAAGTGGAGGAGGAGGAGGAGGATGAAGAAGAGGGGGAGGAGGAAGGCACTTGGAGAATCCTCTCTGCTGCTGGGGGAGAAATCTTTGCCCCAATATCATTCTTCCACTGCAAAATGCTTGTTCAGCTCTCTGCCAATATGATGTTTTCATCATCACCTTTCTTTGGAGGGAAACGGGCATGGAAATGGAGCATCCGATTGTCTTACTTTCCAACAGCTTTGTTGCCCAGAGCAGCTGTGGCTGCCTCTGAAGCCCTGGCAGTGTCCTAGGCCAGGCTGGATGAGGCTTGGAGCACCCTGGGACAGGGGAAGGTGTCCCTGCCCATGGCAGGGAGTGGGACTGGATGATGTTAAGGTCCCTTCCATCCCAAACCAGAAGGTTCTATGACCTTCCTTTAGAAGGCATTTCCCAAAATGCAGCCATTTGAATATTTTTGGTTTTCTTTCAAGGAGACTTCTTTTTCTTTTCAATTGCTTTCATTACTTTTATTTTATACCCCATTATAAATCCAAGCACAATATTAAATGCCCTGAAATCTAATAAAATTTTCAATTTTCTCTATATATTAAAAACCTATTTAACCTAGCCAAAGCTACTTTGGAAGTGATCAGATTTAATTTCAGGGGAAACATCAACATTCAACATTATGTTCCTGTTTAGAAAGGTGGACTCCTTTAAGTAGCTGAGCCCTCTCTGCTCAGGGGAGCTCTGTGTCCCTACTTTGAAGACAATGGCAGTAAAAATTTAAGTGACAAGAGAATCCAAATGATGGGGGAAAGCCTGAGAAACGGAGGGAGAGTTACAGATCATGATTAGCTGTACCAAAGTCCTTCTTCCAGGAGTCACCATAGTTGGTCCAATGCTCCCTGACTTCCCTTCCAAATGCCTGTTGTCCTTTTTTTCTTCAAAGCCCATGGCAAAAGAAGCATCCTGTGAAACTGAAATCCCAGTGGGACATTGATGGGACAATTTCCCGGTGCTCAATGCAGCTGCAGAATGATCTGCAGCTGGGCCAGGGAAGGATCTGGAGCAGCTGAGGGAGCTGGGAAGGGGCTTGGCCTGGAGCAAAGGAGGCTCAGGGGGCCCTTGTGGCTCTGCAGAAGTCCCTGACAGGAGGGGGCAGCCGGGGGGGTCGGGCTCTGCTCGCAGGGAACAGGGACAGGAGGAGAGGGAACGACCTCAGGCCAGGCCAGGGGAAGTTTGGATTGGAGATTGGGAAAATTTCTTCACTAAAAGGGTTGTCTAGCCCTGGCACAGCTGGCCAGGGCAAGGGTGGAGTCCCCATCCCTGGAGGGGCTTAAAAGCCACGTGGATGTGGCACGTGGGGACAGGGTCAGTGGTGGCCTTGGCAGTTCTGGGTTAACTCAGTTGGACTCGATGGGCGCAGAGGACTTTTCTAATGTAAATAATTCTGTGATTTTCAGACAAACCTCTTCCCTGGACTGCAGCCATCATTGCTTTTGCCTTTTTTTTTTTT
>WEIT01021607.1:86739-220694 GCA_013389985.1 Dryoscopus gambensis
TTTTTTAAATCCTTTTTCTCTTGAAGCCCAGGGGGAAACATCAAAACAGTGAACTGGCAGAAAACACAGCAATTTCCAGGGCTAAGGAGAGGGCTCTGGCCCAGGGCAGTGAGGACCATGTGCTGACCCACATGGGGGACCAAAGTACCTCCTTTTCTCTATAAAACTTTGAGTTGCTGTGTCTGTGAGGTCAGTCCTGCCTTTCTCACTGCAAACCCTTCACCTGGGCTGTGCTTCCGGGAGGGCTCAGGCGGGGCTGTGGAAGCAGTGGGGCTCACACAGGTCGGGACCCTTCTTCATCCCTTTTTCTTCCTCGAATAGAGCCGCTCCCGGTGTTGCGGGGTGGGATCACGAGCACTGCAGCAAGTGCTGGAGACACAAGAGGGCAGGCACAGGCTGCGCAAAGGAGAGAGGGCTCTGCTCAGCCCTCAGCCAGCCTGGCCCTCTCCACTTCCCTCCACCTCTGCAGAGGGGGGAAAAGGGGATTTTCCTCAGGGATATGTCTTCTGGCCCTGCTTGGCTCATCTGGTGAAGCAGATTTGAAGCACCACGTTCTGCGAGGAATATCCAGGGGCCAAGACTGGGCTATGAGCTCCCACAGCAGCTCCTCCACCTGCCAGGGATGCTCCGCATTCCCTGGGCATTCCCTATGGCAGTGTCCTTAGCTGGGCTCTGCCACCTCAGGGGGTTTATGGGGCCACCCAGGCTGCCTTGTTCTCCCCCTGTGTGTCCCCCTAGAGGGGTCGTTCACAGGGGTGGCCAGAGGGGCCATCAGCTGTTATCAGACCTTGCATCCTATGTCCCCACCCTTGCTGGTGTCACCCCACTGCCCATCCCCAGGCACTGCTTTCCTTGGCTCCCAGGACATCGTGGCTGATGGCAGCTCCTGGGCACAGCCTGAGCCACCAGCCCTCACGGGAACGTGACAGTGCCCAGAGCAGCTGTGGCTGCCCCATCCCTGGCAGTGCCCAAGGCCAGGCTGGACGGGACTTGGAGCACCCTGGGAGAGTGGAAGATGTCCCTGCCATGGCAGGAGGTGGGATCAGATGATCCCAACCCAAACTATTGCATGATTCCGTGATTTGTCTCCCTGGTTTGTGCCCATCCCACGAACAGTGGAGCAGAGCCGGAGCCGGAGCCGGTGCCAGGCAGCTCTGCTGGGCATGGGGCTGTTCCCTCCAGGCTGCAGCCAAAGCTCCCTGCACGGCTCAACAATAAAAGGCAGCAGATGGTTTATGGTGTGAATTACAACAAACGGGATTGAGAAGGCAGCATGCACGGGGAGCAAATGAAAACATTAATGGGGAACAAATGAAAGCATTAACACACCAGCCGGCCAGTGCCGGCAGGAGGAAGGGAGGGGGATTTGCAGATGGGCTGGGAATGGGTAGGAAAGGGAGCCCATTCCGGCCAGGGAATTTTTAGAGGGGAAGGGTCTTGTCCCTGATCATGCAGGGGTGGTGAGCACAAGGGGAGACAGGCAGCGAGGTCTGGAGCCAGGAGCAAGGGTGCTGTGGCCACTCTGTCCTCAGCTGCTTTAATTCTGGGCATCAGCTTGTTTGGGTGTGCTCAGCTCTGCCTTTCCCACCCTCCCAGAAAGGGCACCACAAGGTGCAGGAGGTCTGTGCATCTCTCCTTGGCTGAATTTCCATGTAATGCAGAAGGAACACAGCTCTGTTTAGCCACCAGTGGACTGTATTGAGAGCCTGGCTTCACTCACAGGCACGGATGCAGGAGGAGGGCCCATATTTTGCATTTCAGGGCTGTGTGGATTTGTACAAGAGGAAACCAGACTCTGGAGGCAGCTGCTGCTCCCTCTGCACCCTAGCCATCCATGAGAACACAGTGCTGGAGCCTTCCAGCTACGGAAGGAGGGTTCAGCTTCAGGGCAGCAATCTGGTATTCTGAAAAATCCTCCTGGGAAATCCAGCTCAGGGCTCCCAAGTCCTTTGTCCTCTCTTTGCATCAGATTCCCTGGTGTAAAATGGAGAGAGTAGCGTTGCAACAGGGCTGGGATGAGTAGCTCACACTGAGAGATAGTCCCATAGAACATCCATGCTGGGGGATGCCACATCTGGGCTTTGGCTGCCAAGGCCAAATGTGGAGACAGCAAAGCTGAAATGATCTTATCTCTGGGTGAAAATCATCAGGGGGAGGACAGGGTGGCTCATGGCCTGGGGACAAGAGTCCTGGGAGTCCATCAGTGAAGTCAAGCACCTGAAAGGTGAAGGGGCCAAACGGTGCAAAGGGTCTGCTGTCATGGTAACAGCACTCAGGGTTATAAATCCAGAAACTGGGCTCATTTTATCCCATATAATCTTTTAAGGTGGCTAAGGGTCATGAGGCATTGCCCTGCAGATTGTGACAGGCTCTGCCTGTGCTTTAACCCTCTGCTCCTACCTCATCCCAGCTGGGAATGTCACCTCCTGGGTGCTTCCATGCTCTGGGACCCTCACCTGCTGTAGGGCTGGGTGCTGTACAGAGACAGAAATCCTGGGGTTTAATTCTGGATCTGAAAAAAAAGCAAGCAAAACCTCTGCTGTTCATGGAGCCGATATGGAGGGGAGTTGCTCTGGCCCTGCTCAGACCCAGCACGTCACACCTCGTTCCCACTCCTGCAGTGGCACCATGGATGCTCTCCTGTACCGAGGTATCGTCACAGGATCTGCAGCATCTCTTCGGTAGGAAACCGTGCCCAGTTTTCCTCCCCTCCATCCACTCTTCCGTCCCAACCTCCCGGCTGAACGCACATCTGGGAGCGCCTTCCCCAGACACATCCGTCACAGCTGCCTTCCAGCGGCAAACAGAACATCTGGAGATCCTGCTGGTTCGGAGCCTCCCGAGCCTCGGGGGCCGAGCCTCGGGGCTCAGGAGCTGCTGGGCACAGCCCCCCCGGCCCCACCGAGGCACAGCCGCGTCCAGACTCAGCCCAGGCTGGAGCTGGGGGTCTCGGCTCGCAGCCCCCTCTCCCTGCCTGCCGCGGGGCTCCGGATCAGTCTGTGACTCAGGCTCCCAGCGCTTCTCCCTGAAAGTCCGGCAGGGAAGGGAAGCTCTGAGACAGACAGAGGAGAGACGAGAGCTGCTGCAGCCCCTCCGCTGCCGCTCCCCGGGTCTTGCCCTGCCTGGGTTTTGCTCGGAGCTGCCGTGTGAAGGAGAAGCGGGTTCATGCCGCTGCTTTCTAATCTGCGTGTGTGCGTGCACGGAACTGAGCAGGAATCCCCCCCCCGCCCCTTTTTCTTCTATTTTTCAGCCTTTCCTTTTATTTTTTAGCCTTTCCTTTTCCTTCCCCCCTTTGCTCTCCCATTTCTCCCGCTGAATTAGGTGCCCACCTTTCCCTTGCAAATCACACCGGCAGCACGGGCTGGGTTTTCGGGGTGGTGTTTTCTGCCCAAAATGGAGAGGTGGGGAGGAGAGACGCCTAAATCCTGCAGTTGCATCCCCGGAGCTCGGGGAGCATCTCCCGGTCGGGCTGAAGACATCCAGGAAGCAGCATCCTCGGCTTTCCGCACTAGTTAACAGCCTGCGAGCTGCCTCCACTTGTTTTAGGCTCGCTCGCTTAATCTCAGTTCCCCTCGGCGCGTGTGCCTGTGTGTGTGTGCAGGGGGAGGACTTTATTGCCATTGGCTCAGCTTTCGCTGCCCACCCACATCTCTTCCACATCACCTTGGTGTCTCCCTAAATAAAACCAGCCCTCCTTATCGCACCGAGGAAATCAAGAGCAAGAGTTTGAATGGATTTTATATAAATATTTACCCCGACGAAGCTACTGCTGAGAACGTGGGATAAACTCGCAGCAGCTGGTCTCACTCTGCTTCCCTCGCCCGCCCCTAAAGGGGTTTAATTAGTTTGGAGAGGAGACAGGAGATCCAGATCCCAGTTCTGGCTCCAGACTGACCCAAAAAGCAGGACCAGGATTTAACTGAACCATGGATCTGAAGGACAGCACCAGCGAGGGCAGCATGGGCAGCCTGCAGCCTTCCAGCATCCAGATTTTTGCCAACACCACGACGCTCCATGGGATCCGTCATGTCTTCGTCTACGGGCCGGTGACCATCCGGCGCTTGCTCTGGACCTTGGCCTTTGTGGGCTCGCTGGGTCTCCTCCTGGTGGAGAGCTCGGACAGGATGGCTTTTTACTTCTCCTACCAGCATGTGACCAAAGTGGACGAGGTGGTGGCGAACAGCCTGGTGTTTCCTGCTGTCACCATCTGTAACCTCAACGAGTTCCGCTTCTCCCGGCTCACTACCAATGACCTGTACCACGCCGGGGAGCTCCTGGCTCTGCTGGACGTCAACCTGCAGATCCCCAACCCTCATCTGGCTGACCCCACTGTCTTAGCCATCCTCCAGGAAAAGGCCAACTTTAAACAGTATAAACCCAAAGTTTTCAGCATGCAGGAGTTCCTGGCACGGGTTGGCCACGACCTGAAGGATATGATGCTGTACTGCAAGTTCAGAGGCCAGGAGTGCAACCACAAGGACTTCAAAACTGTGAGTATGAGCAGACATTCTGCTTTTCTCTTCTCTGGGCATGTGGACCGTGGTGCTGCAGGATCAGGACAGCTCTGGAGGTCACTGGCCAAGCTGTGTGGGCCTGGTGTGACAAAGGCAGTGGCTGCCGGGCTCTGGCATGGCAGAGGAGGAGCAGGAGGAAGCCTGTTGAGCTGAAGTTTGTTTGTTGGAGTCATAACACATATTTTGTGGAACCAGACCTGCAAGGGGCTTGTAGCAGGTCCAGCCTCCATCCTGCATAAGGCCCACAGCTCCCAGGTGGCTGCTTGGGGTCAGATGGGTCCTGCTGAGCATTGCAGGGGGCTTGGGGGGTCTTGTGCCATGGCCAGTGGATGTTGGCCAGCTGAAGGAAGCAGAGAGGGCTGGACAGAGCCAGCAAGAAGGGCAGGTGCTTGGGGCTGGTCTGAGCGGTGTCCGGCTGTATTTCTCCAGGTGTTTACAGCTTTGCTGGAATTGCGGAAGGGGAAATTTTTCTGCTTGTTCCTGGCATTCGCGGCTCACAAATCCTGGTTTGCTGCAGAGTGTGGGCACCAGCTGGGTACCTGCCTGGTGCTGTGTCCTTCCTGTGCTGTGTTAGAGGAAAGGCAGGGAAAGAAAAGGAGAGGAAAAGCAATGAGGCTGAGCTCTGATCCTGGTCTGCTCTGAGAAGGAGTGAGCCTGGTATTTGAGCATCCTGAGGGAAGCAGCTGCTGCTCAGTTTCCAGCTTCTGTCTGGCACCTTGATGGCAGTGCAGGCTGGCCTGGGTGCTGTGGTGCTAAATGTGTCAGCGTAAAATAAAAATAACAAGAAGGATGTCTGGATGAAGTGATGCCCCTGTGTGCTGCTGGGGCAGGTGAGGGGGCTGGGCAAGGGGCTGCAGAGGTGGCTGAGCCCCATCCTGGCTAAGCTAGGGGGTGCTGGGGTCTGGGCTAAGTCCCACTGTGCTCTCAGGCCGTTTTGGGCAGTGCCTTGGCTGTGTGATCCTGGAGTCAGGAATGTTGCAGGTTTCAGGTGGTTGTTTCTTGGGAGTGCTGCTGCTTGTTCTGCTCAGGTGTGTCCTGTGGAGAGCAGGTCCTGGGCAGGGTTTGCAATCGCCTGGTTCATCAGCAGGATCTTTGTCTGGTTTTGGGAGAAGGGAATATTTTCTGTCTCTGCTGCTTTGGATCTCCCAGTAAATGAGTCCAACTGAATCCAGCTTCAAAGTCATTGCCATCCCCTGGACTGTGCTCTCTTTAAACCTCTGAGCAGGAACATAGAATTTTATGCCTCATTTATTGCCTGTGCATAACTCTGATGCTGTGCCTATTTCAAACTGGATATCCAGACAAACTATTCCCTTGTTTCTGCTCCCTGGGCAGCTCTGAGCAGGGGTTGGGTCATCCAAGTTGTAGGAAGGTGTCAACCAAGTCCCAAGGAGAGGAGCTTGCTAAAGAAAAGCCATGTGCGAGCAAACCTGGAGAATGGCATAAAAAAGGAGAAACACATGCAAAAGTCCAGCGGACAGAAGAGTTGGGGGAGTGAGGTCAGATCCCAGGAGGATGGACAGACTTCCCTTGACTGTAGCAAAGTGGGGAGCAGGAGGTATTCTGCCTGTGGACTTGCCAAGAAGGAAATAAGAACCAGCCAAAAGCCAGGGAGCAAGCAGCACTTTCAAAATACCTGCAGGGTTTAAAAAAGGACTTTAAAAAGCAGGTCCTGTTCTTAGGGAAGACAGGAGCTCTTGGCAGCCCCCCTGGGACCCAGCAGGGTGTCACCCTTGCTATTGAGTTTTTGAGGTAATTGCTTCTGAAACAATGATTTTATATTTTTTTTTCCATGGAGGATACTGTAGTTTCCAGAAAGACAAACATTCCCTGTCTGCCAAATAAATGCTCTGCTAAAACAGATCGGGGCCAGCTAGAAAGAGACAGGATATTATGGACTGACAGTGCTTGTCCTTGTCAAAGTGAGAGACTGAGTGCAATACATTCTGCAAAGCAGCCCCTACCTGAGCCAGAAGACAACATTGTCTCTCACAGAGGCAGGCCTTCAGTCTCACTGACTCCAGGTAATCCCCCAGGTTATGGAAATTCAGGAAGCAGCACTCAACAGGGACACAACAACCCTGTTTTCCTTCCAGATTTTACCTCTCGGAGATAAAAGGCAGCAAAAAGTGTCTGTTTGAAGGATGAGTAGGTGTTTCCACAGGGGGAACGCTGTAAAGGTCTGTGAGCTGCCTCCAGGCTGAATCAGAACCTCATGTCCTGGATGAATTTTGCATTTAATCACCACCAACCTGTTGCAGCTGCACACAGGCTCAGTGACAGCACATCCATCCTGCTGCAGCACCTGCTGGAGAAGAGTCATCGCTGAAGCCTGATTTGTTTCTGAAGGGAAACAGGGTTGGTTCTGACGGGAAACAGTTCTGCAATACATCAGCAGGGTGAAGAACTATGAGGTTTTTACATATGCTCCCCAAATGCTGGCAGCTGGGAGCAGAGGCAGCAGGAGCTTTGCAGCAGGGGGCTGCACCAAGCAGGAACTCTGCAATAAGGTGCTGCTGGAGGAGTCAGGGCTGTGCTGCCTCTGGTCAGCTCTGCCTTCTGGTGCAGGGGGGTGTTGTGTACAGGGTGTCCCTCAACAAAGCTCTCAGTGCTGCTGCTGCTGCATGGAGAGCAGGAGCTGCAAAGGCAGCATCTTGGCACTTTGAAAACGTGAGTTTACCCTCCTTCCTCCTCCACTGCCCTGTTTAAATCCTCTTGTCACTGCTTTATTAACAGGATTTGAGCTGTGCTTTCCCTACACTTCCTGTTCCTTCTCCCCCTAATGCCTCTCAGATAACATCTCCCATATTAAGGCCTGCCCACAGGAGTGAGTCCCCACAGCTTTTCTGCAGAGATGCCCCAGAGGAAACAGCCAGGTCTTAGCAGGATGTGCTGATCCTGCGCTGGATTGCCACGCACAGAACAGCAAAGAAGATAATGCAGGGCTCTGCTGTAGGCAAAGCAGTGAAGAAGAGAAAATTGGCAGAACACGCTTTAGCAAAGCCATTCCTTTGGAGTATTTGGAGGAGGAAAGCCTGATACGAGCAGCAGCCAAGGAAATCCCCTCCTTGTTTTCTGCATTGCTCCGCCCAGGAGGTCCTGGTTGGAAACGACCTCACAGATGGCATTTTCCTGGAGGAGCTGTGCTCCTGCTGCTCGATGTGACATCAAGGTCTTCCCATCCCACTGCTTCTGAGCCTGGCAAAGCTTGGGCTCCTCCTGGGGCTGCTGGTGTGGCTCATAGTCCTTCCCTGTTTCAGCCTGGGATGAGCTGGGCAGTGGCAGGGGAGCCTTGCAGGAGGATTTTGTGTGTGGCCCAGAAAATTGGGGGGGGGTGCAACAGGGAGAAAACCTCTGAAAACCCTTTCAGCCCATGGGGCAAACAGAGTGAGGGATGGGATGGCCTGGGAGTGGATGCTGGGAATGTGAGCAGCAGGGGAATGGGATGCCTCAGTCCCCTGTTGCTGAGAAATGCTCCCCAGCAGCACAGCCCTGCCCAGCACAGCCCAGCCATGGCTCTGGGGGATGTTCTGGGTGTCTGTCCTGGGTGTCAGGGCTAGGAACGCGCTCCTCAGTCGGATCGTTTGCTAAATGCAATGCTGGGCTGTGCTTCCTCACACATCCAATCGCTCCAGCTAACACAAACTTTCCCCTTGTGCCTGCTCTGCCTCATCAGGTGTCTATTTATTGCCAGTGGCCATGAAAATTGAAGGATAAAACTCATTTATTTTCAATACACATTCTTCTGACAGACAGGGTCCATGTAATGGAGTGTATCTCATGTGAATATTGCTATTTTAAGACACGAGTTTCTGTCAATCTATCTGGCTTTCTCTATACATATTTTTTCTGCCATTCTTTCTAGTGTATCTGTCAGGCCAATGTTTAGTGAATAGCTTTGGCTTTTTCGACTAACTAGTCCATTCTTATCTCCTGTTATACAACTTCCTTTAAGAAAAAAAGTCAGGATAATGCGTACTTGATTCAGAAAAACATTACTTTTCTATTTAACAATTTTTTTTGGAGAATCATGACTTTTTCCAAAGTTTGCTCCAGAATCTGAGATGCCATAATGAGATGTGCAATAATGAGATGTGCAATTCAGTGATAACTTTTACACAAACAGGCTGTTCTTCCAGTAGGAAATCCGGTCTCTGTGCAGCCTTCCCAGTCTGCACTGGAAAATCTCAATTTTGCAGGTGCTGTTGAGGGTCTGGGTGTGGGCACAGGCACAGAGGGACTGCAGGGTTATCATTTTGCTGCTGGTGGCATCCTGTTGGGTATCTAAAAGGAGGTGGATTGCTGCTGGCTCAGGTATCTGGCAAACCGTTCCCTTAGGAAATGCAGACCCTCATTCTACCCAGTGCTTTTCTGGATTAAATTTCTCTGTCCCATAAGAATTTATGGGTGTGGTAGTTCCCTGTGACACTGATGGGGTTTGTATTTCCTTTATTTATTAAAAGATGGTAGGATAATGCTTCAAATTTCGCAGGAAGTTTCATGGGTGGATTCCAGTTGGGATCAATGCTCATGAAAAACCATTCCTGGGTTGGAATGGTTAATAGAGTTAAAATCTAATGAAGGCTGTTGAACTTCAGTGAGGCCTTTTCATGGCAAACGCAGTTTTAAATCCTTTAATACCGCAAGTATTTAATCCTTTAATACTCGGCGCTGGTGAGGCCGCACCTCAAGTGCTGTGTCCAGTTCTGGGCCCCTCAGTTCAGGAAGGACATGGAGGCGCTTGAGCGCGTCCAGAGGAGGGCAACGAGGCTGGTGAAGGGCTTGGAACACAAGCCCTATGAGGAACGACTGAGGGAGCTGGGGTTGTTTAGCCTGGAGAAGAGGAGACTCAGGGGTGACCTTATTGCTCTCTACAACTTCCTGAAAGGTGGTTGTAGTCGGGTGGGGGTTGGGCTCTTTCACCAGGCAGCAGCTGACAGAACAAGAGGACACAGTCTCAGGCTGCGTCAAGGGAAATAGAGGTTGGATATTAGGAAAAAGTTTTTTACAGAAAGGGTGATAAAGTACTGGAATGGACTGCCCGGGGAGGTGATAGAATCACCTTCCCTGGATGTGTTTAAAAAAAGACTGGATGTGGCACTCGGTGCCATGATCTAGTTGAGGTGTTAGGGCATGGGTTGGACTCGATGATCTTGAAAGTCTCTTCCAACCCATACATTCTGTGAATTCTGTGAATTCTGTGAATTCTGTGAAGTATGAACACTGGGTGAAACAACTCCAAAGGAGAGAAACTGCAGAAATGAGCTGAAGGTTAACCTGGGACATTGGTGCTCCATACTTGGGATGCTGATCCAACTGATCAGATCACAGAACAGTGACAAAGTCCTCCTTAATGATCTTTGAAAAGGGCTGTGTTTGGATGTGGTTTGAGCTGTTTCTTAGCCAGGCATGCTGCCCTCCCTCATTCTGGCTTTGGGATGGGGAATAACTTAAACAAGTGGGAAATGTCAGGAACAGGCCCAGCCTAAGTGTCAGAGCCAGCTGGAGAGCAGAGGGAGGAGGGAGGTGAGGCACAGGGAGGGCCCTGGGAGAGGAAGGACAAAGAATTTGTGCGTGTAAGAGCCAGCTGTGGGCTCAGCTTTCCCTCGCTGGAGCAGCTGGCACTTGGTTTGGAGGAGAGCAAGAACCACTCGTCACTTCTGAGTGATTCCCATTCATTAGAGTTATTCATCAGGAGGCCAAGTGAGAGCTCCTCTGTCCCCCACACCCCACCTGCCCAGGGATTCGAACTCCAAAGGGCAGCTGGAGCGGGAGCAAAATGCAAATCTGCCCTTGGGATGGGGAAGAACTGATGAGCAAGGGGGGTGTCTTTGGAGTTCCAAGGATAGAGGAGATGTTTGAAGGCAGCCAGGCTTCATCAGAACTGTCCTGGGAATTGCGTGAAGCTTTTCATCGTGTTGGAAATACCTCTCAGTGCAGCTTCTTGTGCCTCAGCTCCTTTCTCCCAGACAGGCACTGAGAACCGAAGTGCCCGAAGCTGTGGAGAGCCGAGGCTGTCAGCGACAGAGAACCAATGTGATAAATATCTGCCAGCTGCCATGTCCTGGTGCCTCCTTCGCCCGTGGCTCTCTGTGGCTAATACAGTTCATGTCACAGGGTCTCCCTGACAACTGGCCCTGGCTGTGTTCTCCTGGGTACAGTTTTCTGTTTGCAGCGGGTGGAGGGTGAAACCACAGGGAGCTTTCAGAGGTACTTGTGCTCTCTCTACAGGAACCAGACTTCATCTAGTCATGCCCAAAGCTACAAGTAAAGGCCAGGAAAGACAAGGAATATATAAAAAACCCAGCCTGGTTTCCAGCTGGAGAGGTAAAGTGGAACAACACATCTTGTCCTGACCTTCTTTCATACCCCCCACGCAAGTGTCCCTTGGAGTCTTCTTGGCAGATAATAAACAACCTCCCAGATGTCCTCTCCTGAGGAGTCTTTGTGCTTATCCAACCAAGTGCAGTGATGCCCTGAGAAAAGTCATGGTGTGGCTGCTGTGGGTTTAATCTAAACCCTCCCTGAGAGGTTCTGACTACCATTTCCATGATCCCCACAGACAGAAAAGGGTAAAAATCTAAACTAGTGGTCATGAAGTGAAAGAGGAGAAACTCCCAGTTGATTAAAGAAAAAACAGGTCTGACTTCAGTGAGGGTCTCTGGCTGAAAAAAAACAAAAAGCAGGTGCAGACCTGCTGGGTCTTAAATCCTTTTGCTATTTTTTGGAGCATCTAATTTTTTCACAGAAACCTAGAACTCTGGAATGGTTTGGGTTGGAAGGGACCTTAAAATCATCCAGTGCTACTCCCTGCCATGGGCAGGGACACCTTCCACTATCCCAGGCTGCTCAAGCTCCATCCACCCTGGCCTCGGACAGTTCCAGGGGTCCAGGGGCAGCCACAGCTGCTCTGGGCACCCTGTCCCAGGGCCTCCCCACCCTCACAGGGAAGAATGTTTTCCTAATATCTAATCCAAACCTACTCTCTTCCAGTTTAACGCCATTCCCCCTTGTCCTGTCCCTACAGGCCCTTGTCCAAAGTCTCTCTCCATTTCTCTTGGACCCCTTTAGGCACTGGAAGGCGCTCTAAAGGAGCTCAGTCTCCCTGAAGCTTCTCTTCTTCAGGCTGAACAGCCTTGCAGGACCTTGCACTTGACCTTGATGGTCTTTGTGAGGGTCACCCATTCCCACCTCTCCAGCCTGTCCAGGTCCCTCTGGATCCCATCCCTTCCCTCCAGCGTGTCACACAGCTTGGTGTCATCAAGCTTGCTGAGGGCGCCCTCAATCCCATTGTTCGTGTCACCAACAGAGATGGAAACCACAGCTCTAACCCTGAGGAGCTCTGCCTGTCTCTGACCTGCTCTCGCACTCAGGTCACCCTCAGCCTTCCTGAGAAATGAAAGCCAATTTGGGAAGACAATCACCTTCGTCTCTGTGAACTCTGTGCATGAGTTCAAGTTTGCATTATTGACCTAAGGACAAAACTTGCCCTAAAATGCAGAGTTGCTGACAGCTCCATCTGCACTGAGCATCAAGGCATTCACAGCTCTGATTCCATAATGAGTCTGCCACAGTTTCTCTGAGCAAATCCCTGTCTTTTCCCATTTCACTGAAACTATCCCTATTTGCTTTAGAAGCAGACAGTAGAAATTCCCTGAAAAAAAACCCCTCAAATCCATCACTCAGTTCCTGCTGACAGAAAATGTGCCTGGCAGCTCCCGAGGAGCGGCAGGACAGGGAGGTCATGCGAGGCATCTCCATCTCCTCTGGCAAGGTCTGGAGTCCCTCCTGTGCCTTCCCAAAGGCATTTGTCACAGGGATTTATGCCTGGAGTGCCAGCCAGGCTCAGCTTGGCCATGCAGCAGAGTTCTGCATCCACTGGTGTGGTCAGGGTGAGGGCAGTAAAAGTGATAAGGTATCGTGATAAGGTGTGTGTGAGCAGGGTGTCAGGTGATTGAGCTGCTGCCACAGCTACACCAGCTCTATAGGGGACTCAAAAATACAAAAAGCATTCTGCCTGCTGGGCTGATGAGACCCTGCAGTGCTCCACAGGAAGAGCTCTTTGGGAAAACAGACCCATGGAAAGCTTTCTTGCTTACGAAGTGATCACAGCTATGAGAGAGCTGGGAGTTGGGAGGACTCAGATCTTCCTGAGGGAAAAAATCGTGATCTGTGGCTAAATTTGAAGGTTGTGAGAGTCAGTGTGTATTTTGCCACCTGCATCTGCTAAGAGGTCATAACAAAAAGCCTTAGCTAGATTGACTTTATTGAGGGATGAGTGCACTTGAATGGTCCTCTAAAAGCTTGTTGGGACTTCCCGACCTGTGGAAATCCATGAGGAAACCTCTCAGGCACCAGAAGCTCAACAAGCTAAGAGGGAAAATGAGGTAGATGAGGTGGTCATGTCTGACTCCATCTGCCATGGATTAATGTATGCGGCCTGCACCAGGAAAACAAAATCGCCGGTGGAGGTAAAAGAGTGAGAGTCGTTTCAGCAGATTGACACCAGTGTGCTCAGGGCCATCAAGAACCAATTTCCACCCAGCCATGAATATTTACAACTAAGCACATGCCATTACTTGAAGAAAAGCTGAATTGTTTTGATCATTTGTTGCTGCTGTGCCGTGGAAGGAAGGATTCAGCCTGTGTGTTAAGGCAAGGAGCGTGAAGTGAAGGAGTGAAGGGTAATGGAAAATGCACATATGTTTGCTCAGGCTGAGACGGATGGAAGGAGGTTTAATCTGCACTTGGGTTTCCACACAGGAGCCCACCCAAGGGAACAGGGACATCAGGGATTTTCATGTGCAAGAGGAGCTGCTCAGTTGTCTGCTCCTGTCAGAGGAGCCAGTTCTGCTCCATGATTTCCTCAGGGACTGAAATATGAAAGGAAAATCAGAAGAGAAAAAGTGAGTCAAATTCCATCCCCTCCTCGGGTACTCCCCCACATCGGTCTGACCTTGCATGAGAAGGGGATCCCAGGCTCTTGTCTCATGCCAGGTCTGTAGGCTTCCCTTTCAGTCGGTGCAAAGGTTGTCCAGATCTCACTTCCACTGTGAGTTTCTTGGGAACTGGAGTTTTTCCTAAGGGAAACCTGTTGCTGTGAGGTATTCCAGCAACTTTCCCAGAGACAGCAGGGTCTGTGGAAAGAATAAGGGAATGCTCTTTTTTGTTGATGTTTCAGAGAGATGTTTTATTTCCAGCCCACATGGCTGGGAGTCTGCACCAAGACTGAAGAATCATGGGACAACCAAAAAGTTCTCGGGGCGGGGAAACATTTGGGATCAATAGGAACTTGTGTACATGTGACCAGGGAGCAGGGGGAAGCCCCGTGTCCAGGCCATGCTTCCACCCCAGGACCCCCTCCCCCTAGGGGGAATGCTGGGGGGTCCCAACAGAAACCAATAGTTCTGAATCTGTCCTCCTTGCCTATATGAAAAAAAATCCCAAACCAAAACCCCAAACCCCTAAAGCAAACCACTGGGGGTCCAAAAATTTTAGAAATTTTAGTGGGACCAAGTTTTAGCTGCTCTATAAAATTGAGCTTTCATGATGCTGTTTCAATGGTGATGAAGACTGATATATAAATGTAATATGAAGATGAGCATGAAATTAAAATAATTTAAAGTTATAATTAAAAATATCAAACCTTATTTTGCTTTTTAAAAGGTTTTGTCATTATGGGAAGAAGAAAATCAAAGCAACCCATTCAAACATTTTTTGGTTTCTCGTTCCATCCGTGTTTTCCAGGCTGTCTGCTCACGCAGCGGAGGAGTTGAGCAAGGACTTCCCTTTATGAAAGGGGCTGAGTCCCATAACAGTGATTCAAATTGTTAGTTCACCTGAAGGTTTGAGGGACATTAATCTTAGGCCAGGAGAAGAGAATGAAAAAACCCCAGCAAATGCTCTCTGGTGATTCAGCTCTGTTACTGTGAGAGGGGCAGTTTAAGGGCTCCATGACAGGAGATTTCTCCCAGGTCAGTAAAAAATGATAAGCTGGAGCTCTGGAACAGCAGGAGGAGAGGACAGGCCAGGACAGGCCAGGACAGGATTCACGTGGGGTTGCTCAATGACAGCCCAGCAAACATCGCTAAAGTTGCCAAAGGCAGGACTAAATTAATTGCAGAGGAGAGTTAATGAGCGGTGGGAGGAATTAACCCTTGATTAGCTAAACTGCCAACACCACACTCCACTGCTCCCTGCACTGCAATGGACGGTGAATGCTGAGACATCCAGGAAAGTCTCTCTATCCCTTCCAGTGCCTCCTGCAAGCCTTTGGAAGAGCAGCTCGTGGCTCTGTCACCAGTGGAGTAGTGTCAGCAGAGCTGTGAACTCCTCAGCAGTTCTCCAGTGATGGAGGAACCTGTGAAAGCTAAACCAGGATGTCAGAGACGTGTCAGTTCGACCTTGAATGGGGGATGGTTTGGGAGATGGGAGGTACTCTGAGCCATCTGGAATGGGATGGTTTAGCTGAAGGGGACCTTGGATGGGAGCTGACACTCACCACCGGATTTCTTGGTGTTTCTGTGAACATGTGAACCAGAATTCTGTTCAGAACTGCAGTTTTTGTTCATCATACTGGTATTTTTCTCTGGATTTAGTGGTGGGATTGGGGTTAGGGTTGGGAATCAGGATGTCACAGAACATAACATGTGTCCTCTTCTGCTCAGGAGCTGCTGGCAGGATACAGCAGTCACATAATCCTGATTTTTCATTTTTTTCTTTGAAGCCTTTACTGTTTGGAGAGTCTTCCTTTTTTTTTTTTTTTTTTAATGAAAAGAGGCAAGTTTTCCCAAAAGGCTTTGTGAAAACTGCTGCTGTGGTCATTTCTCAAACAACCATCTAAACCAATCTTTATGTAAAAGATGGCAACAGGTTCCATGGATAGTGTGACAAAGGTGTGGAGATCATGCTGGGGAGACGGAGCTGCTGTGCTGGATGTTAAGAGTAATCCTTGTTGATCAAGCTGCATTATTCATCCTCCAGCCCGGCCTCGGATCCTGCAGCCACCACCCCTTCTGCAGATGCTGCAGGATCACTCTAAATGGCCATTAACTAATGCTAAATTATGATGGAGCATCTCCTGAAATATGTGACATCCACACGAATAACGAATGGATTTGTTTCTGTCAGGGATGGCAGAGGTTTGCAGCTGAATTAGCACAGCTGATCCACACCCTCGAAGGGCCCTGTAATTCCAGGGACAGGCATGGAGAGGAGGTGCCAGGGCAGTTCCTGCTGAGCTGTGGGAGGAGACAAGTTCCAGGCTGATAAAGCAGTCCCACGTCTATGGAATCCCAGCGGAGTTTGCCTCCTAAAGACATTAATGAGGGTGAGATCCCTCTGTTAGCCCCCACAACTGCATCCATCTCTGCAAAAATCATTCTCTCCTCATTATCTCTTGATAGAACAAAAAGACCCTCAGAGGTCAGTCTTTTGATGATGTCTCTGTACCTCTGCATCTGTCCAGGGAGAAACAGATCAAGAGGGAAATGATTTTTCTATGGTATTTGTGCACAATACCAGAAAAATGTGCAAGTGTCTCCCGGGATGAGATTTCCCATGTGAAAAATGAAAGCTTTTTGTCTTAAAGCATTTCTCTTTTCCATGAAATTAATTAAAATAAAAATCTCAGTGCAAAATAAAACATTGAAACCCTGGGATGCCTCATTAAATGGATGATCTGGTTCAGAATTAAGTAATAGAAAAAGTGATGCAGAGCTGGGGAACTTTCCATGATGTGCAGCCTCTACATCTTGCACTTGTACGTAAGGTGCACCCAGGTTCTATTTTATCGGGGTTTTGAGGCAAACCCTGGTGTCACCTGAGGTTTGTGAGGGGGAACCCTGAGTTATATATTCATGTCTGGCTTTCCCTGAATAGGGAGATTTAATTTACTGCTTTCGAACGAGTCCTCTCTTTCAAAGGGCAGTCAGAGCAAGATGCTTCTGACAGCCCGACCTCTGAGCCTTCTGGAGATGGTTTTAGGCTAATTTCCTGATAAGAGAAGGTTTCAGCAATTTTCCTCCATTTGAAAGAACAGGAGAAGTCTCAAAACCATTTGATTTCTACAAGTTTCAGAAAAGCTGGCAGCTGGGAGAGACCCAAACTGCAGCCCAGGGAGGAAAAGCAGGGTCAGCACTTGTGTTTTACATTGTGTCTGACAGGGACCAGCTGGCCAACAAACACATGTGCCCCACTTTCTCCAGGAGCAGCCTGGCAATAATGAGACAGCTCACACTTCCCTGGCAGCACAGACAGCACGAGTGAGACCAAACCGGGATGCAGAGAGCTGTGCTCCCTGTGGGACACGGGGAACCATCCCCGGGGAGATGTGTGTGTGAAAGCAGGTCCTGGGTGTGCAGGTCAGCTTGTCCTGGTTTGTTCTGATGGTGCTGTGGGGGTCCTAAGGAACCTGGGACAGAGCAGGGAGAGGTTAGAAGACAAAATCCTCAGGAATACAAGCTTCGTTTATTCTTCTGTTTCAAATTCTGAGTAATTCCCAGCACTGGGGGCAGGCCCACAGTGCTGCAGGTGCACTGGAGGACTCGGAATGTGTGCAGTGACCTCAGCTTTGCATCCTACTCCTTAAGTCCTGGGTGGGAAATCCTGCCCAGCTCGGAGCCTCCACAACCCACAATCCAAGGCTCTCGCTCCATTCTTTGGATTGGCAATAAAACTGTCAGCTCCTCGGGGCAAGGGCTGTTTTCCTGGTTTATGTTTGCTATTAAACATTTATTATTAAAATTGATTAAACTTTAACTAAGGAAAAGAAATTGCTTTAACCTGCTGCAGAGAATGGCATGGGCTGTGATTTTGTGCAGACGTGAGAAAATCCATCATTCCTGTTTGGAAGGATTTGAAACCAAACAGATTTTTCTACAAATGTCTTCACTCAAAAAGCATTTTGAAAGCCTTTCTTACTGCATTTGAAAATCAGGTACACAGAGTACCTGAGCACCCCAGCTACTTCCAGCTCTGCAAACTCCAGACAGCTTCTGCAAGTGCCTGCAGGCTGAACAGCGTCCTGAGGTAATGTCCACCTCCCTTCCCCTTGGAATGCTGTTAAATGCTGATGGGTATTTCTGAGCCTAAATTGCTCCTCCACTGTGTGTGCCCGTGGCTGTTTGTTGGAACAATTAACTGCAGCATATTTTCTTCCCGTGCTTCAAACCCGTCTAACACGGCGGGGGCGGGGTTAAAGCACAAGTGCCACAGGTAAATTCATGTGACAAACTATTTCTGGAGATCAAGCAAGGACAGTTCAGCCACCAGGAGCAGGGAAATATGATGTGCATTTATTTTGTAGTAAATCAGGCAGGTAAGCACAGTCCGCATTTGCAAAGTAATATTGAAACCTGGGGAAGAGCTGTCAGTTGTTAACACAGTTATTGTGAGCCCTTTGTGTATTCTGGTCTTTCCATGCCTTTTTTTTTTTTTTTTCCTGTCAGGAGGAGAAATCAGTGTCTGAGTCAAGTATGTTCTTGTAATCACACTCGTCTTTCAAAAAAGACACACTTTCATTAAATCCAACAAAACCAGAAACCAGCATTGTGGCTTTAGTGCTGAGAAACCCTTTGGTTCACCCCTCCTCGGAGCTGAGCCTGAGCAGCTCCATCTCCCTGCAGTGCTTCTCACTTGGAATAATTCCTCTCCTCTCTCAGTCCAGGCACATCCAGGTGTGAGATATTCTAGCTTTTGGTGTGCACCGGGGTTCTCCCTCCCATGGTCTCATCCACGCGGTGTTTGTCAGTCAAGGTGTGGGCACCTGATTGTTAAAGGTGGTGATGACGCAAAGACGCGAATGATGAGTTTGTTTCACTTATTGCACAGTGGTGCAGTAAATCCCAATTTTAGGCATATGATCCTCGCTACTCACAGGGAATCTCACATTCCTAAAATATTGAGGGGAAGAGATAAAATAGCATCAAGTAGCTCCAGGGGAGGTTTAGATTGGATATTAGGGAAAATTGGGGAAATTTCTTCACAGAAAATGTTGTCGAGCATTGGATCTGAGGCAGGGCAGGACAGGGCACTCACCAAACATCCCTGGAAGGGTTCAAAAAATTGTGGCTGTGGCACTTGAGGACAGAGTTAACAGTGAACATGGTGGTGGTGCTTTGGGTTGGACTGGGTGATCGCAGAGGTGTTTTCTAACCTTAACGATTCCCTTGTTCTGAGATCCAGCTGGACATCCCCAGAGCAGAGGTTTGGTGTCCTGCTCCTGAGCTAGTGTCCAGAAACTGGGGGTTCCTGCCCTCCCAGTGTGTGCTTGGAGAGGGAGGAAGGGCTGGGGGAAGGGGAATGGTTGGGAGCAGTGCCTGGGCTGCTGGGACTGGGGAGGAGATGCAGGGAGGCAAAGGGCAGCAGCAGAGGATATTCCCAGGGGCCACACTGGCATGTCCAGCTCCTTGCAGGCACCAGGAGCGGCTGAGGGAGCTGGGAAGGGGCTTGGCCTGGAGCAAAGGAGGCTCAGGGGGGCCCTGGTGGCTCTGCACAAGTCCCTGACAGGAGGGGGCAGCCGGGGGGGTCGGGCTCTGCTCGCAGGGAACAGGGACAGGAGGAGAGGGAACGGCCTCAGGCTGGGCCAGGGCAGGCTCAGGGTGGGCATCAGCAGGAATTTCCCCATGGAAAGGGTACTCAGGATTGGCAGGGGCTGCCCAGGGAGGTTTGGAGTGCCCATCCCTGGAGGTGTCCAGGGAAGGCCTGGGGGTGGCACTGAGTGCTCTGGGCTGGGGACAAGGTGGGGATCGGGCACAGGTTGGACTTGATGATCTTGGAGGACTTTTCCAACCTCAGTGATTCTGGGATTCTATGATTGCTGTAAATAATGCTTATCTCTATTCTTTCTCCACATTTTTCATGCCAAGGTGACATAAAAAAATATTTTCATGTTGAATTTCATACCTTTCCTCTCTCCCTTACTAGTAACAGGGAATTATATCCCCATTCCTTTAAAATTCTGAGGTTTAGCAAGCACATAAACTACACTTAAACCCCAGCCCCAACTGTAAAGCAAATATTCCTTTTCCTCTCAGGGAACCATTCCTTTGACTTGTTATTTTGAGCTCCATCGTGGTTGTTGCCGTGCAAAGGCAACTTTGTGGAAAAGAAGGTTAAGTGCTAAGGTTAAAACAGGTTCAAGTATAATCCAGAGTGCCCTTGGCAAAGACAGAGGGTTTTAGTGGGTCTCATTTATCATTGCCTGACTGCTTAAAGTGCTTGAGTGACTCATTATTGTTTTTATATGCCTTTAGAACAGCTGCAAAAGAGCCAGTGAGAAAAGTATCACTGCTTTCCTCTTTTAACCCACACTCAACAGGGAACAATAATATTTAAGACTTCAGAGTGTAAAAGGTTTCCTCTTCAGAAACCAAATTCCCCGGCATGAGCCACATGGAGCAGCTTGGGCTCAGCTCCAGAGGGGAGGTTTCTGTTGGTGTGGAGTTATATCCACGGCAGAAGTTTAGAGCTGAGAGCTGGGAGCTGCTCCTCCCAGCTGGGGTTCCCAGGCCTTCTTGAAACCACTGCCTGACCTTCAGCCTTCTCTCCTCATCCATTCTGCCAAAGCTTTGTCCTCCTCCCGCAGAGGCCGTGGACTCTGCAACGCAGGGAATGGTTGGACCATCCCTGGAAGGCAGGGAGGTACTGGAACAGTTCTCCCACAGAGGTTGTGGACTCCCCATCCCTGGAAGTGTCCAAGGCCAGGTTGAATGGGGCTTGGAGCAACCTGGGATAGAGGGAGGTGTCGCTGCCCATGGCGGGGGTGGGAATAAGAAGAGCTTTAAAGTCCCTTCCAGCTCAAACCATCCCGTGATTCTGTGATCATGGAACACTAAAAAGAATAATTTGAAGAGCACAGATCTGAAACATCAGTGAGCAAAGACCTGCTCGGTGCTCCATCCCTGCCTGTTTGTTCTGCACATGGATCCTGGGGGATACAGGCAGTGCTCCCAGTGCTCCGCACCTGGGCATTTGTGTGCAGTTGTGTAAATCACCAGAATGATGTGGCAGGGGTCCTGACTGGTGGAGGTTTTAGTTAAATGGCTGCTTTAACTTGCAGTACCTTGCCAGGGCTCTTTACAAAGCTCTTCCAGAGCTCAGGAGATGTTAATGCCACTGGAAAAGGAAATGGTTTCATCCCAAAGCAGCTGAATCCAGACTGGAACAGGTACAGAGCAAGACTGGGAGAAGGATTAAGGAAAAGAGGCACCTGTTCTAGGAGGGGAGATTATGAGAATTGAGCTTGTTTAAGTGAGCCAGGAAAAGTCTGTGTGAAGGACTGGGATAGCTCTGGAGAAATCCATCAAGGGGATGAGGACTGAGGGGGAAATGGAGCTATTTCAGCCAAACCACGGTGCTGGCTTTGGAGCAAATGGTACAAATTGGTCGTGGAAAACTTGATGCTGGAAGTTAGAAAGGTTTTTTTATTGTTATTATTTCTTGAAGGGACAAAATCCTGAAGTAATGGGGATAAAGACCCCAGCAGGGTTTTAACCAGGATCATCCCTCGGTGGCGGGTTTGTGTGAGGTGGCTGCCAGGAACAGGAGGCTGCATGCAAGGACCTCTCCAAGTCCATGGGCAAGAACCTTTTCCTGGACTGAAGAAATGGGTTGGGTGTACACCTGGATCATGGGAGTCAGGCACCTCTCACCCGGGTTCAGCAGCATGGTGGGGTGCCTGGGAAACCCCGAAAAACACAGCCCTTTCCCCTCAGTTCCTGGAGTCATACCGTGTCAGTTCTGTGTTTCTTGATCCTGGGAAGACTTTAATACCCAGCTTGTCAGTTGTGGGAATTTGATTAATTCAGCCCCTGTCTATGTCTACATGGAAACAGGAATATTGAGTCCATCGGAGTGTAAACCCTGTGGGTGCTTAACCCTGTCCAGGGCTGGGTGAAGATCCCACGTGGAGGCTGCAGCAGCTTCCCTTGAGGGTATTCATGTTGCCTGCAGCGAGAATCTGCCCAAAACATGAGTGCAAGACACCCCAACTGCAGACACCCCCTGGTCTGAACCCCCCAAAATTACAGGTTAATGTTAATGGTGAGAACACCCATGAGTGTTATTCAATTTCTCCCCTGCAAGGGAGGGTAAGAACACCCTGGGATCCTGTTAATGGCCAATCTGACTGAAGTCAAGGCATTAGAAGTGGTTGGATTTTTGTTTATCTCTACTGATATCCCATCTGGGAGCCCCTGGGATGCTGTGTATTAGACATCACACAAAAATGGAGCAGAAATGTGGTCTCTCCTCTCTGCTGCTTAAAAATAATACAATTTTCTCTCTGATTTATGGTGTCTCTGAGCAGCAAGGGAGAAAAAGGAGGGACCGCATCAGCTCAGTTGATTCTGACCAGTGCTCACAACATAGAGTGAAAGGGGAACCTTTTTTTAAAATATATTAATAAACTCCCTCTGCAGAAATGAGTTACTTGGGCTCGATTTTACCCACCTGGGAACTCTGATTATTGTCTCCTGAAACAGAGCACCTGCTCTGTTATCCCATAAATGAGGGAGAGCCAATGCATTGTATGTTCATTCCAAAGCCTGGGTCCCCCGCAGGGCTGGAATGTGCTGCAGCAGAGGGAAGAGATTTGGAAATTTGCCCTCCGGTTTCCTAGAGAAACAAGGCTGCGGGAGCAGTTAGAGGAACATTCACTCTGCTCGCCAGGGTTCGTTCCCCTGCACGACTCAGAACCGCTTGTTGCTGCTGTTAATTAGAGCTGTGTGGAAACACCCCCGGCAAAGCTGGAGCAGCAGCAAATGTGCCTGGCAGGGTTGTGGTCCGGGCTTCAACTGCAAATCAGCTCTCCTGGAAGGTTTGGGATCCCTGAAGGGCGGGAGTGGGAGAGCGGGAGCTCTGGCATCAGTGATGTGGAAATGCTCTTAGGACAAACCAAGGTCCAGATGTGGACTAATTAAGACCCACCGTGTGTTGCCTTAGGGGGTATTTAGATAGCGAAGATGGGACTGGCAGCCCAGCTTTGGGCTGAATCAACCTCCTTTCTCTTGGTTTTAGTGGCAGCACTGGGAGTTTGCTCTGAGTCCATCCTGTCCCTTTTGAATCCTAAACTGTGCGCTCAGAATCTCCACTGGGCGCAGGGCAGTGGTGACCCTGCTACGACTCGTTTGTGCTGCAGGCAGAGCTGGTACTGCTGGCACCCTCGGGGGCATTGCAAGGTTCACCTGTGCCCCATCTCCAGAGGGATTATCCTGAGGTAAAGGATGGATCAGGCTGCTAGAGCTGGGCTGCTCCTGCTGCAGAAGGAGGAATGCTCTGCTTAGGCAATGCAGAGAGCCTAAGGAGTGAATCCACACTGGCTGTTTGGGATGAGGGACAGTAAAGCTGTTAGAGAGAGTGGGGGTGGCTTTGCTGGAGCTCCCTCAGACACTGAAATCCCCTCTGGTCAGCAGTACCAGGTTCATGCTGTGAACACAGCCATGAGCGTGCAGGATGTGCCCCAACCCACAGCTCAGCATCACCCTGAGATCCGTGTGAGACTGGGAAGTGAGAGCTTTCCATCTCCTGCTGCTGTGTTCCGGATCATTTGCTGTGACTCTGGGCATATGTTGTCAATTCACCAGCACCTTTATGCAGTCAGTTATAATTCACATTTGCTGGTTTTTAATGAATGTTTGTTCACTGGAGCATTTGCCAGGGAGTGTGTGTGGTGTGCAGAGCCAGCCCACACCCCAGCAGCCTCCAACATGAGCTGAGGCGAGGAATCAAGCTCAGGAACAAATCAGGGATATATTTTGTGACACGCGCTGCCTGTAGTGTGAGACGGAGGGGACTCTGTGAATGGGAGTCTTGCAAGAGAGTCCCGGCAGCCGCACGGATGGAATATTTCCTGCCAATGTAATGGAAAATCCCAGAGATAATCAGGGCCCTGCTGAAATTCCCTTAAAATCCAAATATAGGCTCAGTCACTACCACCCTGGAGCACCTCACTGTCTGCTGCTCCCACCCTAAGGTTTGTTGTCCTGGTTGGTATTCCCATCATCCGGATGGGGAACGGAAGCAAACCAGGATATATGGAATGCATGGTGATGAGGGGTCTTTGAGAAACATCCCAGGAGCCCCAGATCCTCAGGAAGGCATTGAGAGACAGAAAGAATACAGACAGAGCTAAGGCTGAATGAGATTGTTCTAAAGATGCAGGACTCATCCAAAAAGGGAATGCGGGGACTGCGGAAACACTGGAGAGGGTGTTGGGAGCCCAGTCCACTCTGCTGGTAGAGTGCAATGCAAATTCATAATTATTGTAGCTAAACAGTGCGGCGGTGCTGCGTTGCCCTCACTACTTAGGGCTCCCGGCTAGCTCGCGCAGGTAGCCGCTAGGTAGGGAAGAGCCACCCAGTGACCCGAGCCGATGGGTCGCTGGATAGCAAGGGATCGTGAGATCCACTTCACAGGACTCGTAGCGACGCGTCAAGGTAAAGGGTCGAAGGAAGGACTCAGCCCAGAGCCGGATCCAAGGTCAGCAGTTTATTGGCCCGAACCCTGCCTGGTCGGACTGAGCCGAATTGCATGGGAGACAGCCCCTTTTATAGGGGGGTGGAAACCGAGGGTGACGACCAATCCGATCAGAGCAGGGAGGAATAAGGGGTGGGATTACATTTCCATATAACCAATAGGGGTACACACAAGGTAACTGACATATACGGGAACCAATGGGGTATCGAATACAACAGAACTTTCTGGAAGCAGAGGTAGGGTTGAGGGCGATTGACATGCTGGGAGGGTATGGTCTTCAGGGATTGACAGGGAAGGCTCTGGAAATAGGGGTGTGGTTTGGGTGATGGACAAGGGTAGAGGGAAGGGTTTTGCCTTTATTTGGGGTAGGGGCGGAGAAGGGGGACAACTGGGTTGAACCTTTATTGTAAACTGAATAGGGGGAAACTTGGAACATACCACTTATAAACTTAACATAAGAATCCGCACTACCACAAAACATGTGGGAGTTAATTAGTTCTCCCATTTGATGGCTGTGTAAAAGATGCGGCGCCGAACGGGGACTGCTTCCCTGTCCTTTGCTGGGAGAGCCAAGGCTGCAGCTTGTGCTGGGGAGAGATGTGTCAGGAAAACCAAGGAGCTGACAAGAGTAGGTTACAAAGTCGAGCAGCTCTGAGTCTTGCGGGGCAGAAACCTCTGACTGGGAAACTGGATTTCAGCAGCTTTTCCTTCCATCTCTTTGCCTTCAAATGCAGCTGCTGCTTGGACAAAATCAGCCTGGCTTTAAAGTAGGTCAGAGCTGAAGTCATCTCAGGATGCTCTTAGAAGAAGAAATACATGTCAGTGTGACACCACTGTGGCTTTTAATAGAGTTGTTTTCCACTGGCTGCTCTGTGGCACTAAGGCCCAGAAGAAAAACTGCAGCCAGGTGGGACAAGCCACGGATCACAAATCCTACCTGAAGGGATGCACTCCAGCAGAGACAAGGACAGTGCAAGGGGAACGTGGGAGTGGAGGTCCAAATTCTCAAGCTGCTTCCAAGAAAATGGACTTGGAGAAGGATCAAGGTCCTGAGCACCTTCTTAGCATGTTTGGGGTCCCAGAAACGTAATAAGCCACTCAGACTCTGGTGTCTTATTGAGTAATCTCAGGGTTTTTTGGACAGTCTGACAGCAATTCAGTCTAGGCTATTTTAATAGCATGAAGACATCCTGGGTACTCCTTTTACGTCTCAGACACATAATTAGCAGTTCCAGGTTCTGAGCAGCTTGTTAGTGTTTGGGCAATTGAGAAGGGGACACCAATGAATTATGATTTCAAGCACCTGCTCAGCAGCTGTGAGTTTTGGATCCCTCCTCTTAAAAATGCCAGCAAGTTCCAAACCTGCTTTCAGGGAAGCATTTTCATCAGGCTGGAGAGAAATTCACGGTTTTTTCCCTGCCGCTGTCCAGCAGCCAAATTCTTGTGCCTCATTTTCCCGGGAGGAGCGGTCCCAGGCTGAGCTGCAGTTTGCCCTGTTTGCCAGGGCTCTAAAACCTGCATTTAGCTGAACACATTAAATCCATCTGCTTCCCAAATCCAGCTGCAACTCCAGCCCTCTGGGGCAGCTTGGCAGTGCTGCTGGTCTGACACAGCTCGGGCAGGAGGCTTTTTGGGAAGGCGGAGAGGGGAAGGAGGAGGAGGAGGAAGATGCAAAAGCAGATCAGCACAGCACCTTGGAGCAGCTTTCCCTTCTCCCCAAGCCGCCCACCACTCCACAGACACACAAAAGAGAAGAGAAAAATAATATTTGCTGACTCTCTGAGGAATGCGAGGCTGAAGTGAGCTCCATGTGCGGGATCCATGCATTATTTATGGCTCTGGGCTCTGCTATCCCCTGCTGCATGAGCCAAGTGTTCTCGTTCAGAGAGCGGCTCCTACCACGCAGTTTAACTCCAACCCCTCTTGTCCCCACTACGCTGAGACTGGAGGACACAAAGGCAAAGCCCAGCTCCTTGGTGTGCCCAGGTGAGTGCAGCCAGGAGGGTCTGAGCCATGCCTGGGATGGGATCCCCGGCCCCAGAGAATGGGAGTGCTGCCAGGGCCCCCCGAGCTCCCCCTGAGCCAGCAGCAATCAGCCCTTGTTCCCCCTGGCCTGGTATGGCCTGGTATGGCCTGGTATGGCCGGAGCTCCTGAGCTGGCGTCTTCCAGCTGGGTGGTTTGTTGCTCCCTGATGGGAAATGCTGCTGCTCGGGGTGGGTTCCTGTCCTGCTGGAGCAGCGCCCAGGCAAAGCAGCTTTTTGGGACCAGTTCATGTTTTCTTGCTCTGTGGTGCATGTAAAATCCATCAGAATAAAAATCAGAGCAACACAAAGGTAATGCTGGTGTGGGCTTGTTTGCATTTTACTGCTTTATTACCGTAAAATATGGAACTGTGTTATAACATGATTGGGTTTTATACTGTGTTACACTGGGCTTCATAGATTATAAAGAATTTGTATTAAATATGATGTTAAGTAGGTTTCCAAGCACATATATTAAAGGGATATTTAGTATATAATAGGTGGTTTTATTATTATAAAATGCCATCAATATTTCAGTACAGCAACCTGTTAAAATGGATTAAAGAGACAAGTTGGAACTGTCTGTTTTACCAGCCTCAAGTAAAATACTTCGGCATTTTTGAAACTAAACAAGAAACCCCAAGTGATTCATTTGGACTTCTGATCTGAAGTAGATTTCACTAAATCAAATTGACATTTTGCTGTGAAATGTTAGAAATGAGATGAGACCACATTTTCCTCTCAAGGGTTTTCTGATCTTCATGGAAAGGGTGGTCAGGGATTGGAAAGGGCTGCCCAGGGCAGTGGTGGAGTCCCTGTCTCTGGAGGGGTTTAAAAGCCTTGTGGATGTGGCACTTGGTCAGTGGTGGCCTTGGCAGTGCTGGGGGATGGTTGGAATCAGTGATCTCAGAGGGCTTTTCCAACCTGAACAAAACCATGATTCTGTGATCATTTCCCACCACAGCCCCTGCCCATCCCAGCCTCGGGAATGTGCAGTCTCCAAGCCAGGGCTGGGGGGCTTTGCCAGGCTGGTGGCACAGCGGGAGCCACCAGAGCAAAGTCTGAGCGTGTGCAGAGGAGAATGTTCAGCGCCTTGGGAAAAACGGCCACGTGGGGGATCATTCCTCTGTACCCTCTGCATCCTTGTCTCCTGGGCTTTCCATACTCTTGGCATTCCCCAGGCAGCAGCGGGAGAGCTGCAGGGCTGGGGGAGCTCTCATGTTGCATTGTGCATCCACAGGGAATAGGGGAGGGTTCTTCAGGGGAACAGAAATCCCAAAAGACCCTCCATGAGCTGGGAGCCAGCTGAACCCCCCGATATACAACATCCCACGGACACACAGAGGGAAAACATGCCAGAAATAGACAAAAATTGATCCAAACTCTGGGGTTTTGGTGACTGCTCTGGGGTATTAATGACTAATGCCTTCCCTATTGGTATAAACCCATCTGAGTGACAGCCTGGGATGGGAGGATTTGTTTTGCTTTATTTTGTCTCTGGATGTTGGATTTAAGAGCCTCAGGAAGAGGAACAGAGAGAAACTCAGTGAGGCAAGAAGCTGTTTTGCCTCCCTGGAAAAGCCTCCAGAAGGCTCATCCAGCCCCATTCAGCCATAGGAAAACCCTCTGAGGCATCTTTGCTGGGGCTGCAGACACCGCAGAAATATCTGTGCCAGGGGAAGGCTGGAGCTGTAAGGCAAGCCCTGGCTCTGGGAGCTGCAGGGATCTGCTGATGTCTCTGTTTATTGGGCAAGACACGGCCCAGGGGAAGCCTAAGGAAAAGTTAACAACAAACAAGGAATGGGAGTGTTGGGAGGCAGCAGGGACCTCTCTGTGCCACAGCAGTTTCCAGCAGGAGGAAGAGAAGGGAAGTTTGAGGAGCTGTGAGGAATTTGTGAGGCAGATCCTGACAGGTTTGGGCTCAGACAGCTCAGCAGATCTTCTGATACATCCTTCAAGGGAGGCAGTGAAAAGGCCCTACAATTTGGGCCAGCAGGTCTGAGAGTGCATGAAGGAAATGCTCGATTTTGGAGCTCCTCACCCCAAACTGGACCTTCCCTAAACAGAAGGGGAAGCTCTGAATCTTTATTGTCATTATTAAAACAGGAATAATATGAATGTGATTTCTTAATCCGTGGACCATAAACAGCCCTTCTTCCCAAGGGATGATTTATCCTCCTTTTTTATCCTTGGGAGAAGTAGGAGAGAAGAGATTTCTTTGGGCTCTGCAACCTACCTGTGATAGAGAAAACTGTCCGCTGAATCCCAGCCTTGATGGTTCAACCCCTGCAAAAGCCCCTGTTTATGGGTTTATGGGCTGCCATGGGGGTGTGCAACCAAAGAGATCACCTTGGCTTCCAGCATGGGATAACTCCTGGCAGAAGAGGAAATACAGGATATGAGGGAGTAGGGAGGTGTCAGAGCTTGGTCCAAGCACCCCGAAGGTTCCTCTCCTGACCGCTGGAGGATTTTCCCATCAGCCCCGTGGCTTTGGAGCCAGGAGGAATTGGTTTTCCCAGATGCAGTTGTCAAGGGCTCCATGGCCCCCTAATGAGAAGCACTGCAGATCAGCCAGCATGGCCCTGGGAAGATATCTCTGAGGAAAACACGATTTTTCCTCTCTCTTCAAGGGCTTTCACTTTTATTCCTCCCGTACCCACACAAGGCAAAGGTCAGACTTGTGCTGAAGAAGAAACACCTCATCCCTTCCAGGAGGCTTTCGGCCAAAGGGATGGGCTGTAAATCATCCTTGTTCCCACGTGCAACTGTGGGTTTTATGTTCTGGACTGAGGAGATAAACTCACTCCCTACGCACAACAGAGAGCGTTTGTAGCATTTATTTCCAATCCTGTCCCCCCACACACCCACCCTGGCATGACAAATAAGAGGCTGTAATTCTCTGGGAGGCAAGTTTTATGGGAAGCAATGCATTTTTCTGTCCCAGCTGCTAAACAGTCTGTGGCTCTGCAGCTGATACCAGGTTTGGGCAGTTTATTCTCTGCCAGACTTGCCATGATTTGCCAAGTCACTGATCTAACATGGGATGATTAACAGAAGTCTTCCCTCCTTGCTACTGTAATTCTTCCCCTCCACCATGTAACTGTTTCCCAGTTTACTTTGAACAAAGGGGGCTCTTCTGTCTCTATACAGGTCTGAGTTCTGTCTTTTCTTTCTGTCTTATGTGACCATGTCCCACGGAGAAAGTTCACAGAGCAGCTTTGTGTGGGTGTCCCAGTCCTGCTGAACTTCAGCGTTCTCAAAGCTGGGAATTGGGTGCTATTTAAGGTCCCTTCCAACCCAGGCCATTTTAGGATTTTTTGAAACTTGGAGAATTTCTGCTGTGACCTGTAACTCTTTAAAGCCATTTAAAGCACAAGCTCTCCAGGAGAGGGGGATATGCAGCAGATGACCCCCTCTCTGAGGCACAACTCTTGGCTGTGGCGAAGACGTTTAGGCTTCGACCGAGGTAAATCAGCTCCTGAGAGTGACCTGTGCTGCCACAAAGCACTGTTTTATTTATTACAGCCCCAGGTCCCATTTGCCCCAGGGCTCTGTCATTGTCAGCACTGTTTCAGTGGGATTTATTGGTGTGTTTGCCTCTTTCTGGATCCTCGTGCAATCTCTGCTGCTGATCCTGGCATTTAACTGGCCATCGTCATAGTCGTGACACAATTGGAATGCAGTTCTCTGGCTAACAGGTTATAGTGCAGCTCTTTGCAGGGCAAATAAAGCCCCATCCTTCCCCCTGGGAAATTACAAAGAATCTGTTACAAAATATCTGTTGGAGCGAGGTGGGGTGGGGTGGGGCCCTTACAAGTGATAGCATGAGAGGAATGGCCTAGAGTTTCACCAGGGTGAGTTTAGGTTGAATATTAGGAAAACGTTCTTCATGGAAAGATTTATGAAGCACTGGTACAGGTTGTCCAGGGCAGAGGTAGAGTCACCATCCTTGGAGGTGTTCAAAAAATGTGTGGATGTGGCACCTCGGGGCACGGTCAGGGGTGAATGTGGTGCTGGTGCTGGGCTGATGGTTGCACTGTTGTCCAACCCCAATGATTCTGTGATTTTATGAAAAGGGTTTGGGTTTTTTTCCTGATGGTAGAGAAAGAATTACAGATAAAGACATTGCACTGGGTTCCAGGGAAGCTGAGATTAACAAGGCAGCTTTCTGCTTTTGTTTTGGAGCACAGCATAGATGTATCATTTAGGGGAACCCAGTACCTCGACTCTCCTGGGCTTTTTATTCCCTCTCTGCATTGACTGGAGGATGCAGAGCGCAGGGATCTGGAGGCAGGCTGTGCACACGCTGCGAACTGATGTGATTCAGAGCTCAGAGCCAGGGATAAATTCCCTCCTGTACTCCAGGAGTGTGATAATCTTCAACACCAGAGGTAACAGCAGCCACACAACAACTGAGATGCAGCAGCACATTCCCAGCCCAGCCCTGGTGGCTCCTGCTGCATTCAGAAATAGCATCATCCTCTTTTGTATTTGCTGCCTGTGTTTGTGTTCGGGTTGTTTCTGCCGTGGGATGAGAACAGAGCAGGAAAAGAGATCAGGGAGGGGTAGGGGTTATCACTGGCCTGGGGACAAGTGGAGGACACCAGCTGGGACTGAGAGGGAAAAGGCAAAGGCGGATCAAGGCGAAGCATCTCAAACAGAGACACAAGAATATTAATGCACTTGTGCATGGAGAAATTCTGGTCACACAGACAACAAATGGATTTCCCTCGACCTTCCTCAGGCTGCCTGTCCCTCTGGCAACACCCAGTCCTGGCAGCAGCCATGTATCCTCAGCAGTGACAACTCCAGAGCAGTGACCACAATGACCATTCGCTGGCAGGGGCTGTTTGTCCATGAATGGATCATTACTGACCCAGCAGCTCCTTCACACACAGCTGGGGGCTGTTGGGACAAACTGGCCAAAGCCAAAGGTTGTGGGAGGGAAATAGTATCTTAAATGGGAAAGTGAGGAAAGCCCTTCAGCCTAGGAACCACCTGCAACCGGGTAGCTGTGTCCCTACAAAGTGAGTGGGGTGAAAGCTGGACCTTGAGCAGGGCCTGGCAGTTGTCCATGCAGTGAATATCCATGACATCCTTTTATCCAGTGATTTCTCTTCAGGGCTTAGCTAATACTGATGCCTTCTCCAGCTACCTAGAAACAGAGACTAGACAAAAGTAAGGGAATAAAGGTAGGTATTTATTTGAAAGGCCTTCAAAGGTACACCTCTGGGGAGCCAGAGGCTACTTCCAAAATAGACCCCAAGATGCACAACAGGTCACGAGTTCTTCACACTTTTATAGGTTTGGTCCATTTCCATAGCAGCATAAATTCACCCATGAAAACTTTAGCTTTCTTCAATTTCTCCACCTCTCTGGCAGCCCTAGTTTACACCTTTAGGCCTAGGACAGTCTGAGTGTCCTTGAAGAGCAAGCTCAGAGAAGCTTTGCTGTGTCTATCTGACCTAAGACGGCAGCTAACAAGCTACGAGAAGCTTCAGAGTTACACACTAGGCAATACAGGATTTGAAAAAACATAAAAGTTAAAACCTAAGGCATCAATACCAGAACAATTTATCTGTGCTACATTCTGTCCTTGCAAATGTAGGGTCATCTGCCCGTGTTAAAAGCATGAGAGCGGAGACAAAGTCTCTTAAGTCAAGGCCTTAAATCTGGAGAGAAGCCAAAGTGTACCCCAGGTTCTCCCCCAAGAGCCCGGCCTTCCAGCAGTCATAAATTCAGTTTTAGGCTCTTCCATGTGCTTGGCTCCAGGGATGCCAATTGTACCTGTTTGCTGGATTTGTAGCTGTCCCTCCCTGCTGGCCCAGGCAGGATAATCACTTCCTGTTGTTTATTAGTGCACAGTATCCTTCTCCTCTCTAAAGGCTTTCCCCCAGACTGTGGCTCCCTAATCAAGGGGTTTGTGGTGGGAGATGATGGTTGGGCTGGAGCTGCAGCACCACTGAGAAAGGCTCAGTGAGTTTGTGCCACATTTACAGGCAATTTTCCCACAGTTCAATCCCATGGGTCTTTGATTCCCAAATACAATCAAGTGTTTGGGTTTGCATCCCACAAAAGGGGTGGAGAGGTGCTTTCGCCCCATTTTGGGGTCATAACTTGAAAGATGACACAGGCGGCACGAAGAAGTGAGCCAGTGTAGAGGAATCTGTTAGACTGGAAAAAAGTGATGGGTGTTTCTGATACTCAGAGAATGTCCAACTTCCTCTGGAATAGGAATTGCTGCATTTTCCCCAATATCCTGACTGCAGAGCTGAGCAGCTCATTTCTGTCAACCAGAAGTCATGACAAAACAGAACAAGGAAGACAAAAAGAAACAACAAACCAGTAGTGTAGGTTAAAGGGAAAAAAAAAAAAGACCGGGAGAAGTGTCCTCTGCCCTTGGTGTGCCACGATGGCTGCACCATCTACCAGGATTCACAAAGGGATGAGATAAAGACAGCACAAGAGATGAATCCCAGGCAAGATAGGCTCTGATCATTATGGGAATTTTAACCCAGCCTTAAGCTATGCACTGCAAAAATCTGAAAGCATAACCTCTCCCTGACCTTGGAAAAGATTTTCCCCTGTTTGAAAATAATATTCAGAAGGGAAGAAAGGAGGAAACTGGTAGAATAAGCACTGCAGTCTTTAAACACAGGCATTATTGAGCACAGCCCATGTAAAGCCTTCTCAATCCCTGAAGCACTTCCTTATGACAAACCTTCCCTGTTTCTCCAACTCACCTGTATCTGGGAGTGGCTGACAGGGGAGCAGGGCACGAGACTGAGCACCAAGGTTTGCAGTCCTTGGAACAGGCAGAATGGAATGAAGGCCCGGGATGAGGGGCTCTGCATTTACCTGCCTGCTTGGAATGCAGATCCATCCTCTGCATTTCTTGCCAACACCTCCAAGCTAAAAATAGAAATGTTTCCTTCACAGTTGGCACGCAGGAAGAATCCAAGTCTGGGGAGTGGGGCAATTACAAAGTTTTACGGGAAAATCTCTCCTTTGCTGAGTTGGAGCAGCAATGGCAGAGCAGCAGCGACGTCAGAGCACCACCAAGAAGAGTTGGCCCAGAGCCTACATATCCTGCAAGGTCTGAGAGCACAAACTGAACATCAGATATGCTCCTGTGGGAGCAGAGTGTCAGGCAGGAAGCACTTGGCCTCCACATCCCATGGGAATGAAGCAGTTTAGCTCCCACCTCCATTCTTCCGTGAGTGACATGAGGTGCCCAGAGGAGCTGTGCCCTGGGGGTTTCTTTGCAGTTCAAACCTGGGGCAGGTCCCTGCAGTGTCCCAGCCTGGGGAGCTTCATGGTGGCTGTGGATGATGCGGCTGGAGTGGCCAGAGCCCTCCTGTGTCAGCTCTGGGGACCAGTCCCAGAGACTGTTGAGTGCAGAATGAGCTTGGGAAGGTGTAAAAATCCCACCCCTGGCATTGGTCATAACCAGATTTTGGGTCAGGGGGAGTGCCCGACAGGCTTGTCCAAAGAGACCTTGGCTGGAGAGGGCAAAGGGATTCCTACCACAGTTACTAAAGGGAAGGGAAGGTGTAAACACACCACACTTAAACTTCTGTACTTTATTCCATGATCAATCCATTCTCTGGGATCAATTCGCCCACATCCAACTCATTAGCCCAGGATCCATCTGACTTGCCACTGATGCCATCCTTCCAGGTGAGCTGATGGATGGGCCATGATGTTCCTGAGACCACACTCAGCAATGACAGCTCCTGAGACTCTGACAGCATTCCCTCCTCCTCCAGCCCACTGTCCACCGCCTTTTCAACATCAGCAGATCCCCAGCAGAGAAGGATTCCTGGGGGCTCTGGGCCTATTTGGGAACCTTCCACCCTCCTTGGGACCTCTGCCACAGAACGACCAGCTGGATGATGTCGGCAGCCTGCCAGGAAGAACAGGGAGGCAGTTTCCATCCTCTGGAGCTGATGAGCTATAGGAAAACCTCAACACCTTTTCAGCTCTGTTTCAATTGCTCTCAAACCCTGATGATCCGACAGAGTTCTCCCTGCTCTCCCGCTCCCTGACACCACAGTGACCACAGCGCAGGCCCTGGGAACTGTGCAACGGCTGTCACACTTGGGCTTTCCCAGCCTTTTGAAAGGAACGGCACCCATTGTGGTTGTTCAGAGGGGACAGGGGGACTCTGAGCTGGCAGGACCTTCTCATTGAAGGAACCCAGTTTGGACTGTCCTTATTGTAGCACACACTAGAGTGTCACTACCTCGTCATGTTCATTTGGGGCAAAGAATTGATTGGGAATAAGTTTTATCCCTTTGGGGTTTACAGTAGGAGAGTCTCCTTCTTTCTGCGTGTGTTGGTGAGGAGTGGCTTCTCCTCGGTTCCATTTGTGAGCAGGGTGACCATCTGTGAAATGCCCATTTACACCCAGACTTGCTCTTTTTTAACAGGTCCTTTTGCTCCCGGCAGGAACACCCAAACACCCTCTCAGCAAATGTTAGAGGCAGAAGGCAGCCAAGCTCTGCTCTTCTTTCGGGAGGCTCAGCCCATCAGTGTGGTCCTGCTGCCCACTGAGGAGCTGAGCAGTGTGTGTGGTAATGTGTGTCCCAGGAGGAGTCAGGTCCTGCTGTGTTTGCCGCTCTCCCAGTGACACCTCAGGGATGTGGCACAGTCTTTCCCCCATTTGTTAGACCAGAACCCTGGCATGGTGTCAAAGCACCAACAGGATCAACCTGAACCTTTCGAATGTGGTTTGCTGTGGAGGGAAAGGGGGAGGTGAGGTAGAAGAGATGGAAGGGAAGAGTGCAAAGCTCTTTATGCCAAAGGGAGAGGAGATCATGACCCTTTAACTTGGATACCCCTTCCCAAGCCAGGCAGATCGGGATGTTGGCATGGGAGGAGCAAGGATTCTGTCAGTGTCATGTGTTTCCTTTCTCCACAGCTGCCACTGGATGGGAGTAACATGAAGCCCCAAATACCACAGGTGTGTGGTGTGGCCATGCAGGGAGGAGGAGAAGCCTTGAACCCGATACTTGGCACCACCCCAAGCTCGGACCAGCCATCCCAGAGAGGGATGTCACTGTGGGTGTCTCCAGCATAGGCATTGCCCAGGAGGTGCCACCTGCTCAGGCACTGCTGTGAGAAGAGGACAGTGGTTCAGGAGTGACTTCAGGAGGAGGAGAGCACCCACTGCACTGAATCCCTCAGGCTCTTGTGAAGAACCAGTTCACAGTCTGTGCTTTGAGGAGAGATCATTAGACCCAAGTTTGGATTTCAGACAGCCTTTGGATGTCATCTTTCCCTGTTCCCTGAAAGAGCTGTCATCTCTAAGTTAAGAAATAAGCAAAAAAAAAAACAATGTCAAGAGCAAGGCCTCTACCAGCTCCCAGAAGATCCAACTGCTGCATGACAGACTCATATCATCACTGGAAAACTCTTCCCAAACATGGCTCCTCTGCATCATTTGTTTCTGGCCCAGGTGGGCACCGAAGTGCAGACACTGAAATGCTCCTGAATGCATCCCTTGGTTCCTTATTCCCACGGCTGTGGTGGGATCTCTTACTGTATGTTGGGTTGATGTGAAGGTGCAGTGTGATGTGCACTCAGGTGCAGTGTGAGGAGGAGAAACTGCTCTCCCATGAGACATCTCCTTTGTGGCTCTAGGTGGGGATGTCTGGCTGATGGCCGCAAGATTTGGGTGATGGTTGCAGGAGGTTCTTGCTCAGAACAGCTCAGGCTGTCCTCTCACTCTGTAGCACCACATTCCTGTCTGGGCTGAGCAGAATCAGGGAAATGATGGACAGGTGAAGGTGGCTGAGCCTCCTCTGGAGAGGGGTCAGGGTGGCATCTGCTCCCAGTCCTGCTCTGACACTGATGGGATGTGCTGAAAGGGAGAGATTTGGGTTCCCCCACTTTGGTACAGAATGGGCTGGAAACAGAGTATTTATGCAGGTGTTTCATGAACGATATTGGCAGTGAATGAACACTGATGACAACTGCAAGGACTTCACTAAAAACTCTCCTGGGAGGACAGTGCCTCTTCAGGTCCAGGAGTCTGCCCTTCCTGAGTCTTTGGGAATGTCCCTCCAACTGCCAGATGCAGAACCTCAGGACAGGCACCAGAATAGGCGGGGGGAAATGAGGATATTTGTTATTACCAGGTAATATTTTAGGAAGCTGTGGAAATCAGGAATATGGTTCAGGTGCCCTATGATCATGGAATCATGGAATGGCCTGGGTTGGAAAGGATGTTAAAACCCATCCAGGGCCACCCCTGCCATGGGCAGGGACACCTCCCAGTGTCCCAGGGTGCTCCAAGCCCTGTCCAACCTGGCCTGGGGCACTGCCAGGGATCCAGGGGCAGCCACAGCTGCTCTGGGCACCCTGTGCCAGGGCCTCCCCACCATCACAGCCAGGAACTCCTTCCCAATATTTAATAATTCTGCTGCAGAGAACAAACATTTCCCAGCCCGTGTCAGTGTAGGATTGGAGGAGTTGATGCCCCTGAAGCCCATCACAACCACCCCAGAAGATGCAGATCTCAGGGGACTGTTTTCCTTCTGGAGTTACATCTTATGGATCCAACCAGCCAGGCCAACCATCTCATGGACGCAGGCCAAGGACTACACTTGCTAGAAGGTGCTGCAGAGATTTCATGTTCCCAGAGAAAGGGAGGCGTCATCCAAGTGTTCTGTGCCTGAGTTTAGAAGAGAAAGATTGAAATAAATCTGCACAGAAAATGAATCTGCTTTACATCCTGATTATTTTAGAACTACATCAAGCTCCTAGCAGAAAAGATGTCCTGCCATGGCTAATCCTGTTTTTGGATTAGCTGGACCAGAGCTGGGAATTGAGCCAAAAAGAGCCAGAAACTCCTGCTACCACGTGTTGGCTCACAGTTGGGGAACACCACACGCAGCTGTGCTTGCTGGGATGCTGGGCTGTCACTCAGCCATTGGAATGCGCTGCCCCGATCCCGGTTCCTTGGCAGACTTCCCAGGGAAGGAGGTCAGCAGGATAACAGGGCCCATTAAGTGGGTTTGGAGGCTGCCCTGCTAAACCACGTTTGGTTGGGGCTTGGCAGCAAAGCTCCCAGCAGAGAGCAGATGGAGTGGGAATATCCCACAGCACCACCAAACCCTGCCCATGTCCCCGTGCCAGGGACAGCACGGGACAGGCAAAGCTCGGGAATTCACATTCCACAGGGAAAGCCAGCGGGCCTGGGACTTGGAGCTTCTCGTGTGCCAGCAGAGAAATCCACGAGCTGGGTGGGAGCTGTCTGGGCTCGGGGGCTGCCATCCTGCACAGCTCTCCTTGGCAAAGGCCTCGGCTCCACCAGCAGAGCTGGCTCAGGGTTTTCCAGCTCAATTAGCTTTTGTCTGGTTTATTGGGATTTGGGGCTAAAGTGCAGAGTCTTGTTACTGTAGAAAATAAGTTTAGGAGGAAGAATATTCTGTTTGCCATTAGTACACCAAAGCTTGGATGGTTTTGGTTTACTCTGATGTCAAATAAGCTTTTTCCTTTTTGTTTTTTTTTAATAACCTCCTGTTTTATTTTATGCAAACCCCTACTCAAAATAAATCACCTCAAACCAAAATATTCCATCCCAGAGAATTCCCTCTCCACATCCCCATTTTTGTTTCTCTCCACATCCCCATTTTTTTGCTGTTTTTGTTTTATTTTAATTTCCATTTGGTTTTACTTTGTTCTACAAAGAGCAACTGGCAAAAAGCTGGGGTTTTCAGACATGGTTGTAAGGATATTTTTAAGCCCATCCCTGGCAGTTCTCTGCAGGCTCAGGGAACCCAACCCCAGTTCATCTATTTCTCCTTTCCCAGGGGCTGAAATTCCCTTTCCCTCCACACCTGCACTGAGCTGAGCAAAGGAGCAACTGGATGGTTGGCTGGTGACTAAAGGAAATGAGGAAAAAATGTGATCCTCATATCATTAATGAATTGAAAAATAATTTAAATACCCCTTAGAGATGAACTGGATAAATCTCTTTTAATTCTGGCATTTCTTGAGCAATTTTCAGCTAGTAAGTCCAGTTGAAGGAGGTTTTGAAATGAAACATCACTTCAAATGAAAAATAATCAGCACTTGTTTGTTCTCGAAGTGCCAGATTGACACAAACACTAAAACCCCCTAAAATGTTTATGTCCTTATTTTTTCCAATTAACAGCGTAAATTTACAGCATGTATTAGTACCAAATTAATTCATTTTTTTTACACTGGAAAAATTGATTCCATCTCCCTTTCTCCAGACTGACAGAGCTTTACTTTATCCTTGTTACACTCTTATTCTGCTGCCAGATTTCAAACAAATCACAGACTTAGTGTTAAAAAGTAATCAAAAGGAAGGAGCACCTAATAAAGCTGTTTGCTCTGATGAAGTGAGGCAGTTGCTTTGCACATGAAAGTCAGCATTTTGAGTAAACTTGAAAATAGTCTTTTTTCCTGAGTCTTGCCTCTAAATCAATATTTCAGCCGAGGATGTGTCTCAGATGCTGAGCAGCACATGTGGCACTGGCTGCCACAACCTCTCCAATGGCCCCTTCTCCACCCTCCCTTGGGTGCATGGCGGCTACAGAAATTCAGAGGTGTTTGGAAAGCAGTGCCCTGCATTCCCCTAATCCTGTCCTTCATTAAAAACTTCTGTGGTGGGGAAGTTCAAGATGACAGCACAGGGAGGCGCTTTCAGGACATTCCCGGCTGGGGAACTCTGTGCCAGATACCACAGAGAGCACCACGGGACTAGTTTAGGCTCTGAACTTCTCGATATCTAAAATTAAGCAAGAAACCCCACCTTCAGCTCCTCTGCTCCCATCCTTTTGCTGGAGATAACAGCAATGCTCTGTTTTCAAGTGAGGTTGTAAAGATTACCGCAGTCTTCAAGTGCGGGGGAGAGAACAGAGAGGAGAAAGGCAAAACGAGTTCTCCTGGTGCATGGGGGACAAGAGGAGGAATAACAGGTTTAAGTTGTAGGAAGAAAGATTTAGGTTTGATGTGGAAAAGCACCTAGCAAAATTTGACAGACAATTTGAGCGAGAGGAAGCAACATACAGACCGTGGGATCCTCCTCCGGCACAGGCCCCTGCTCACTCCACACACACCACACGGGGCACGTCTGTGGGATCACACAGCTCCCTGGGAGCAGGAGAACGCACACCTCCCTGGGAGCAGGACAGGACACCTTCCCAGGAGCAGAACTCACACCTCCCTGGGAGTGAGGATTTCTGGAGCTCTCTGACCTGTGCCAGACTCCAGCATCTGGCTGAATGTTCTCCTCTGGCAAATGACAGAGCTGTTTCCACCTCCGGAGGTGAACAGGAGGTGCTGTGCCTGAAAGGGACCTGTGTTGTCACCCAGGTGACACTTGTGACCAGGAGGTGCTGAGTGTAAGCAAGTGATGGCTCTGACGGGTGTGGAGCAGACCAGCCCTGAACAAGTTAAATGTTTCCTGCTGAAATCCTGGGCTGCTGTATTTTATTTCTTTTTCCCTCCAGTGGAAAACCTGCTTCTGAAATCATTTACTAGACACTGACAGAACATTTCTTTTCCTCCTGAACATGAAAAAATTTGGGAGGTAAGAATTAATCTTGCATGTAAGTCACAAGTTTGGCACGGAAGCTGTCCAGCTAAGTTTGGGCTCAAAGTGCCTTTCTCAGCTTTAGTCCTTGAGCTGGAAACCAGAGTGCAGGCAGCAGTGCCAGTCTGGAGCACACACACGGGAAATCTCTCCAGGTCTGATCTCTCTCTCACTGCAGCAGGAACAGGCAGAGACAGCCTGGGCTGGTGCCTTTGGAAAGCTTGAAAGAGGAAGAAGGACTGTTCAAGGAACTGACAAACCTGGCGCCTCAGAGCTCTGGGCTTGTGGCCTTTGATGAATTTACTCAGCCATCTCGGTGTGAAGGCTCTGCCAGGTACTGAAGTGCTCAGAGAACACAGGCTTTGAAAAACCACCAAGGCCCAGCAAAAGCAGGAGCTCCAGGGGTGCAGAGGAGCTGCCTCTGCCCCATCCCCAGAGCCACCTCCTCAGCTGTGGGAGCCCCAGCCCACAGCAGGGCTGGAGCCTTTTGCAGCCTTTAATGGATCGAACCCCATCAAAGCAGCTGCTCCCCATGGCAGCAGAGCACGGACACCCCTTCAGGGCTGGGGTCGGCAGACCAGGAGAGGCCATTCCTGAAGCAGGCTCACCTCAGTCCATCTCCCCAGCAGGAGCCGGCCCTCGCCTGGCAGGAGGCAGCTGCAGCCAGGCCCGGCTGCAGCCGGCGGTGCCGAGCTCCGGGCAGCACATCTCCCCGTGCACACGGAGCTGCGGCTCGGTGGGGCCCCAGGGCAGTGGGGAGGTTTAAACCCAGGGGTTTCGGAGCTGGCAGCTGTACCCTGAGGGCTCAGGGATTTCTGGGGTCGGTGCAGCACGAGCGGCCCGGGTGCAGGTGGAGGTGTTTGGCTCTGCAGGGAAGGAGGGTCCTCCCTCTCTGTGTCCAACCAGCCCGCCCTGCGGAGTGTGGGCTTTAGAGGGCATCGAGAATCCTCCCACACCCCGAGGACACACGGAGTGCTCCCACCCCGCTCCGGGCCTGCCCTGCGGGGTCGGGTCCCACTCCCAGGGTCTCCAACCCCAGCTGGGATTTTGGCAGCTCTGTGCTGGGAGCAGGGGTTGTACAAGGGATTTTGCCTAAATAACCATTGGGCCTGCCTGAACCTGGGAAGAGACAGAAAGAAAGGTGAGAGTTCCATCCCGTTTGAGAGAGGGGAGGAAGAACAGGGGGTGTTCTCCACTTCCTGAAGAGCAGTTTCCTCAGCAGGACTCTGCCAGCAGCCCCTTGGTGGCAGGATGGGGGTGCCTGGTTTGTCTGGTCCGGACCTTGATCTTGTCCCTTCCTGGTGTCCCTGATGTCACCACAGAGCATCCAGAGACAGGACAAAGACCCCAAAGCCCCTGAAAACACGAGCTGGGGAAGATTCTCTCCCTAAACTCTCCACTCTAATCCAGGCTCAGCTTCCAGAAGCATTGCCCAGGGCAGGTCCCAGCTTTGGCTCCTCCACAGAAATGCAATTTTCTCCTCACAGATACATCCTGCCAGCCAAGCCGCTTGCCTCAAGGATTATCCACGGCAGAGACAGAAAGACCTTCTCATTCCCAAGGGAAGCAAAGGGAAATACTTTAATTATCAGCCAAGTCCAACAAAGCAAATACATCCAGGTTAATGAGCATCCCAGTGGCACACACCTTATCTAAGCAGGTAGATATTTCCTCCTTAATTGAAAAGAAAAGCTGTTCACTAGGCAGAAGTTATTTTAGGGACTTTCTTTATGCAATTAAACTGCTAATGAGGCTGCTTAGTCCTCCCTACTTTTCTTGCAGCATCTTCCCAGTGAGGCACCCCCTTGTTCCCAGGGACCAGTAGACAAACAGGGGCAAGTTTCATTCCTTGGAGGCAGCTGAAGGAATCTGGGGATCTCAAGGCTGGCAGGGAGGGGGTGGCAGGACCCTTTCCCTCTGGAGATCAGGGCTCCAGCTGCAGGCTCTGATTTCTCTGCTCTCTCTTGTATCCATGAATCCAGCTAGATCTGCTTGTGTCTAAACTCTTCCTTGCAGTGAGCATCGTTTTTTCCAGTGCCAGCTGGGTTTATTTAACACACAGGTATTGTAGGTACCTGCTTGGGAGCCTCCTTCCCACCTGAACTGCTGGGCAGTACCTGCTTCTCTTTAATGCAGTGCTAAAGGAGATGGATACTGGGGCAGGGCCCTCTGCTCTCTAATCCCTTAAATGCTGTGAGCCACGGAGCATTCCTGCCTTTCCAGAGTGAAAACAAACCAAAAATTAATTTCCTTTAGCCTAAAAGTCAGAACTAGGATTTCCAGACTAGCTGAAACCAGGAATTTTCTATTCCCCCTGCAATGAGGCTCCTGCCTTATCCCAGAGGAGGGTCCTGCTTGGGTTTGGGGTTCAGCAGGAACCTTGCAGTGTAGTTTTCTTATTCTGTGCTGAGGCTCCTGTGGATGTGACTGGGCTTGCAAGTGCTCAGACTCTTCAGGGAAATTGCTTGTCATCCTTGGCTGCTTTACAGCTGTAAACATCACAAAGACAAAGGCGTTGGAGTGCTGTACTCAGATTGTACTTGCTCCTGCTCATAGTTAACAGGAGATGGACTGCAGAAAAATAACAGCAGAATTCATTGTTTTCCTCTTCTTTTTCCCCCCTGACTGACAGTGAAATCTTTGCTATCTCCCACACCCACTGCTTTTATTATTTTATCAATGCTCAGCACTGCCACAAATGTGATGGAAACACAGGATGGGCTTTATGAGCCACCACCAGGCATGGCTACAGATCTAATTATAGATTCCTGAAATTTGCATTAAAGTGTTTGGAAGCCCTGTGGAAGGGCAGAACACGTCTGTACTAAATAGGAACCACAGCAGCCTCTTGCCCAATGTTTTGCAGCTTAAGTAGAGAAGGCAAGGAAAAGATGGGGATTAATTAACTGGTACCAATTATGTGGTGCAGGAGGAGAATGGAGACAAGGGGAGTTCAGGCTGAGTCTGTCCCATGGATCTGTGGTGCAGCCAAGAGGAGAGCCTAGCTGGAAGGAAAATGGGTTCGTCTGTCTAGTCGCTTGATGCCGTGTTCTTCCCACTGTCCCGAATGCCAAGAGAAGGAATTTATTAAATATGGAATCTCAGAATGCTTTGGGTGGGAAGGGACCTTAAAGCCCACCCAGTGCCACCCCTGCCATGGCAGGGACCCCTCCCACTGTCCCAGGCTGCTCCCAGCCCCATCCAGCCTGGCCTGGGGCACTGCCAGGGATCCAGGGGCAGCCACAGCTGCTCTGGGCACCCTGTGCCAGGGCCTGCCCACCCTCACCATGTTCCCAGTATCTCATCGAACCCTGCCCTCTGGCAGTCTGAAGCCACCACTCCTCCGTGCTGCCTGGCTCTCTCCAAAATCCAAAGAAAACCTGTGCACAGGTTCCAGAGCTCAGGGGTATTGGAAACAGGGAAACGCGCCTGAGAAAAGTGACAGCGGAGGCAGAGGAGGACAGAGAAGGGATAGAGGAGCCAGAAGCAGCTGCTGAGGGAGTCCCTCTGCTAAAAATCAGCAGATAATCAGCACATCTAATCATGTGTGATGGGCTCCATCTCCTCGGCTCTTCAGAGCCAGCAAATCTCTGCACTGCTATTGATTTTCTGTCTGGCCCCTCAGGGATGGTGCTCACTGAAGATAAGGGCTTCCCCCTCGGGCTGCAGCTGAAGGAGGCAGGGAAGGCTCTCACTGCTGGAGCAGAAGCTCCTCCTGTTCAGAGCTTGCTGCAGAAAGAGGAATCGTGTGCAAAAACCTGCTTGTCTGGGAGTTTGTGTCTGCCCAGCAATGCAGCAAGAAAGACTGATCCTGCCCTGAGCATCTTGTCACAGAGACTGATGGCCCGGGGACTTGGGATTCTGCTGGCTTGGGCTTGCAGATGCCATTACTACATGCTGGATGTCACAGTTCACTCAGGCTAAATAAAAAGTTTATCTGATTCAAAAGCAAGAAAGGGTCTGTTTCTTAGTTAGAGAGAAAAAAATTATTTGTTTCAATTTAATGGAAATCCTCCATGTCCTTATGATGTAAAAAAAAGTTGACATTTTTCTAATGGGAAAAAACTTGTTGTCAAAAGAATTGCACTCATTTTACTCCACTTCAACGAGCCCTTGTCACTCCTTGTGAGTTTGTTTTACACTTGACAGGAGCAGGAGACGGAGGCACCAGCAGTACTGGGCCAATGCCCTTGCCTGTCCCCTCCCCTGTCTCGGCTCTGCCCTGCTGGGGCAGGGAACCAGCTGTCCGGAGTCAGGAGACAAATCCCTGTCAGACCCCGGGGTTCATCCCCAGAGCTGCTCACACCACAGGCTTTGGGGCCCCTCTCCTCGGGTATCACTTCATATAGTCCATGAACCAGCTTTTAACAAGTGAATAGCCAAAATTGGGTTTGCTGCCTTTATTCCTGCCAAGAGGCCTGGAGTCACCTCACCAAAGCCGGCAGCTGGGAGGGAGGGCTCAACGGGTGTTAACAGCTGCAGGGGGATTTTCCACTCCAAATGCTGCCGGGGGGGCTCTGGAGTGGGAAGATTTAGGAAAGGTGGCAGGAACAGCACACACCTGCCATCCCGGAGGTGAAGGGTGGAGAGAGTCAATCCCATGAGGTGCAGCTGGGGGAGCTGGGAAGGGGCTGGAGAATTCCTGAGGGAGCTGGGAAAGGGGCTCAGCCTGGAGCAAAGGAGGCTCAGGGGGGCCCTTGTGGCTCTGCACAAGTCCCTGACAGGAGGGGGCTCAGGGGGGGTCGGGCTCTGCTCGCAGGGAACAGGGACAGGAGGAGAGGGAACGGCCTCAGGCTGGGCCAGGGAAGGTTCAGGGTGGACAGCAGCAGGAATTTCCCCATGGAAAGGGTGCTCAGGCCTTGGCAGGGGCTGCCCAGGGAGGTTTGGGGTCCCCATCCCTGGAGGCATCCAAGGAACACCAGGACAAGGCACTCAGAGCTCTGGGCTTGGAAACAAGGTGGGGATCGGGCACAGGTTGGACTCCATGGTCTTGGAGATCTTTTCCAACCTCAATGATTCCATGATTCCTGGGATTCTGGGATTCCCTGATCCACATCACTCCCTTGTGCACCACAGGAATGCCCTGCTGTGGGATGTTTGTTCTGGGATACGAACCACATTCCCGGGATATTTGGAGAGGGAAGAGGCAGTGCCCTCTGTCTCCTCCAGCAAAATGTGAAAGAGCATCTGGAAAAACTGTGGGATTGGTAGAAATCACCTTCTCTTTAATCTTTCATGAGCAAACACAGGGATGCCTTGGGGAAGTGCATATTAATGACATATTAAAGCAATATAAAACAGGCCATGCAACAGGTACTGCACTCCTGGGCTCCCTGGGATTCACTTTACCAGAGGTTATTTACAGCAGTGTCTTGTCCTATTATGCAAACAACCTTTCTGTCCCCATTTCGGAATGTGCAACGTTCCCGTGCTTGGCAGGAAGGCTGCCCTATGCTGAAAGAGTCAGATAAAACATTGGGGGATATTCCTGGGCTATTTAAGTGGCAAAACTCCTCAGTGGTGTTGCTTTTCTCACAGCCCAAATGCATTTTCTCTCGCATGGTTGAAAGCACAAATTGTGTTTAATCCTACCCCCACAGTTCTTCTTATCTCTATGTCCCAAGCATGCCAGGAATAGCAAACTTGCACTCATCCTTTTGAATTCAGCTCCTTTTGGATTAGTGACTTGTTTGTGGATTCTCTCCTGAAGCACTTGGGTGTATTTGCTAAATAACCTGGGCAAACTTCAGCTCTGGCAGGGAGTTATCAGCTCCCCAGCTGCCTTTGCCAGGAAAGGGGCTGGAAATGTACACTCCGGATTGCATGGCTGCCAGCTCCGCTGATTTCATTATGAGTCTTGCAAAACTTGGTGTTTTCCTAAAAGCCTCAGCTCCTCAGCTGAAATGTGAACCTGCGCACTGATGGCATTACAAAGCTCTGTGCTTCAAGCTGCAGAGGAGGGGCTGCAAGGGGGACTGAAAAGGCTGAAAATCCAGCCAGAAAATGAAAGGGACTCATGGTCATTGAAATCTCCTTGCTTTAAAGGCAAATCTTATTATTTTGTGGATAACTGGCTGGCTTGCTTGGACTTGTGGCGGGTCAGAGAGCTGAGCCCCTCCCCAGGCAGGCACAGACACAGACACAAGTATGGACCAGCAAAGCCTGAGTGTGTTGAGCTGTCGCCAGGAGAGAGGGGTAGGGCTCATGTGCTGCTTTTCCACAAATCCCTTGGAGCTGCCAAATCCTCTGCTGCTCCTCCAGCCCCTGCTTGGGCTCTGCCTACCCTCTGCTCCCTCCCTGAGCTCTGCATTGCTCAGATCCATTCTCTGAGCAAGATCTTCCTTGCAGGGTCTGGTTCCAGGTGTCTGAACCTTTAAATGAGACAAAACTCCGTGTTCATCCCTGGAGATCTTGGTGTCTTGGGGTTCTCTTTCCCTCTGTCTCCAACACGTGGAGAGACAGACAGAGCAAGTATTTGACAAAATACAATGTGAGCACCTGCAAAGCCAGTGCCCAGCCTGTGCCAGGCGCTGCAGCCCTGGCTAAACCAGCTTGGTGTGTTTAGAGAAAAACTGAGGGTGTGTGAGAGGATGGGTGGAGAAGTAGCAACTGGTGCTTTAATGCCAGCTGGTAATCACAAGATGTCATGTGGATGTGCCTTGGAAGTGACCTGCACTTCCCAACGCCACTTCCCGGCCCCTTAATGGGAGCTCAGCAAGAGAGAGTTTCCAAGCCGGGTGGTTGTGGTGTGTCACATCCTTCACTGCCTAGTCAGGAGGGATTGTGGAGATGCCAACAAGAGGTTTTGTCTGTGGAGCTGTTTGGATTGATATAAAGCACTGGGATTTGTGCTTCCAGGATGCAGGAGTGCCTGGAAATTGTTGTTATGGCAAACAGGGCAAGCAGCGGTGCCTGGCAGAGGGAGAGAGTGTTGGGAAGAAAGTGCTTCCCTTTCTGATGCTGAATTCAGTGTGGTTAGGGGCTGGGAGAGGCAGGAGTGCTGCCTGTCCAGACTGCATACCTGGATACAGGTATTTTCTGGCAGGTTTTTCACCCCAAAGAGGTGCAAAGATGCACCTTGGCCAGACCCCAAAGTCCTTCGGGCTTTGCCAGGTGACTCTGTGGTGAAGGAACCTGAGCTGCCCCATGGATGCAGGACTGGCCAGGATGAAGGACCTCCAGGCTGTGGCCTCAACAAGCACTGGAGGACTCTGGAAATAGCTCCTGGATTTTGTTTCCTGAGAGCTGGGCCTCTTCATGGTCTGGGTTGTGTCCCAGCTTTTTCATTTGAGCTGCTGCTTTAACCTGTAACAAAACCTCTGCCAAGCCAGAGCAAGGGAGAGCCTGGATGTGTTGGGACAATGAGCAAACAGCCCATCCAAGGGGGGAACTGGTCAGGAGGAGATCACTGAGTGTCTTCCACTGGAGGAAGGAGCAGATATTTTTAAAAGCAGCTGTGTTTCCATAGAAACCCTGGGAAAGGGTCCTGCAATCCTATGGGGGAAGGGTGGTTTTCATCCAGTCCAAACAGCAGCCAAGAAGTTCAGTGCTGAAGGAGATGCAAAACCCCTGTCCCACAGCTGATCTGGAAGGGGAAGTTACTTTTATTTTCTTTTATCAAAGCTTTTCCAGCTGCATTTCAGTAGCTGCCTTTTCCCTCCATGTTCCAGGTGATGCTGTGCCTTGCATGGTGTCCCTGGCCTGTTTTTTGGGCAGAAATGAGCTCAGTGTCTGTGGAGAACCGACTCCAGCCTCCCCTGCTCCTCCTCTGACCTGGGTGTGGGTTAGGACTGGGATGTATCCTACAGCTGCTGGGTTTATTATTATGGGTCTGCAAACATGTGCAGCAGCCTGGGGAAAGTTCTGCTCTTCCTTGGTCTAACCATAAACCCAGAGGACTTTCTGAAAATTAAAAGGACACAATTTAACCCCCCCTTTCCTGCCAAGTGTTCAGTGCTGTGAAGAGCAGCTTTGTGCCAGGATCAGGGGTGAGGGACTGACTCACAGCATTCCTCAGGGTGAGATAATTCCCAGCTTCCTAGAAATGCTTCAGCTGAAGCTCAGACAGTGAATGACTTGCCTGTAGACAAACAGTGGGGGACTGGGGACAGTGGGCAAAAATCTTGTTTCTTCTCAAATCAGATGATGTCAGGCCTCTGCTCTTTGTGGGCCACAGCAAACAGTGCTGCTCTCCAGTCCAGCCAGATAATCCTTCCAGGTTTAAGTGGAAAATGTCAGCTCGCCAAATCAGCAACACCATCATTGCTTGAAATTGGTCACGAGGCCAATCCAGTTTTGCTCTCACTCTTTAGCACCCCATAGCAGGGCAGGGATGATAATGAACTGCACTGCACTTGACCCTAATAATTCAATTTTCTGCCGTGGTGAAGCATAAGAGCCATATTTTGAAAAACTCATCATAGTCAGGGTACCTTTGGCCTGGGAATCCTGGATTAGAGACATAAAGTGGAACCGCTGTAAAGTGGTGAAACCATTGGCTTTCCATGACTGGCTATAGGACAGGAATGTTCTACACATGAGATCCTTGCGGGATGTAAAAGCAGTTCTGGCTGGAGAGATTAAATATTTTTCCCATTCAGGGCAGATGAGAATACATGAAAACTGACATTCTTGACAAAATTAAATTTTTCTTCATCTACAATGAGACTTTCTGCTTAAATCCCTGTGAAGCTTTCACTTCCAACTCGAAATGAAGAGAGAGACGGGAGGATTTGATTCACGCACCTGGATACCAAGAGCACCTTGATCTGGGTCTGAAATTATATTTCATTTTCCAAATGCTTCACAGAAAAGTCCTTTCAAGTCTGAAAAGAAACATTTTGAATTAAAAGGAGAGTTGTAAATATTCCATCTTAGCAGTTTCCACTTCCCCACTCTGTTTTCCATATAAATTCATGTATGAAAGGGATTTGGAGTTCTGCACTGGACCCTTTCTGCCCAAGTGTTTCCCTGAACTCCCAGCCAGGCCCCTAGACTGTAACAGGCTGTCCAAGGCAGGTGCATTGCAGTACAGCAATTTGCACAGATTTGACACTGGCAATGGTGAATAAAATCCTTTATACATGTGTTAACTCTGGGAGAGGAGATGAGTTAAGCTCATTTGTCTCCTTCCTGAGATGAATTTTTCATTTTCTCTTCCAAGCCCATTGACGTTTGTGAAATGATTTTCTGGCATTTGTTCAGTCAATAAAAACTGCGGCTGGATTTGGAATCAGCACAGAGACCTGCCTGGCACCAGCCTTGCACAGGGGGGTGTGCACTGGGTTATCACAAAATCCCTGATTCTTATCTCATTTGGATACACTTTGGGTATTGGCTTTTTGTGTCTGTGTCAGAGCTGTCAGCAAGGCTGGGAACGGTGGCCGATGAATTCTGCCTGTCTCCACCTCTGGAAACACAACAGAGAACAGCTTTGGAGCTGTAAGGGAATCAGCAGCAGCTTGACAAAAACCATCAAACTCCTCAGTTTAAACTCACAGCCACTAATTCACACCAAACTTACATTTCACACAGCCTGACACCCCAGCCTGAGGCTCCATGGCCTGGGAGGTCTTTGGGCAGAGTAAATCATTGAATCCTGGAATATCCTGAGCTGGGAGGGACCCCCAGGATCACCCAGTCCCACCCCAGCCCTGCCCAGACCCCCCAGCAGCCCCACCCTGGGCACCCCTGGCAGCGCTGCCCAAACGCCCCTGGAGCTCTGGCAGCCTCGGGCCCGGGCCCATTCCCTGGGGAGCCTGGGCAGTGCCAGCACCCTCTGGGGGAAGAGCCTTTCCCTGAGCTCCAGCCTGACCCTCCCTGGCTCAGCTCCAGCCATTCCCTGGATCCTGCCCTTGCTCACCATGGGCAGAGATGTGGATCCAGAGCACTGGACCCAAAACTATTTTTCAAATTTCAAAGTTTAGTTGCCACTTTGTAAAAAGAGGAAAAAAAGTCTCCTGTGACATCTCAAGCATCCTGTGGAACAGAGAAGTAATTTCCTTCTTCCCTGGAAACATCTCTGAACCCAAGATGATAACTCTTTTCCAGCAAACCTTGGACAGGACAACCTGGTCTCATGGAAGGTGTCCCTGCCCTTGGCAGGGGGTTGGAATGAGAGGATCTTTAAGGTCCCTTTCAACCCAAACCACCCTATGAGTCTGTGATTCTTTGACTTTTCCTGCAAATTGAGTAAAGCAGTGATTTAACAAATAAATAAAGTTTTCTATTGGCTCACGCTGTCAAACAGGGGGATGAAGTAAAATGAAAGCTGTTTCTTTAAACTTCGCAGTGCTTAGAAATTGTGGGATCTGTCTCTGTGCCCTTTGAACAGGAGAGTGCAAGGGGGGTAATCTCCTAATGAGCTGCCAAACACTGAAAGAATTAATAAGTATGGATCATTCTTATTGGCCTGACCCAGGGTGCCACAGAATTCATCGGGAGTCTCAGCACTGATTTCTGAGGATGCCAGGCTGAGGAGAAGAGGAATAGAAGAGGAATAGATTGACTTTGGGAAGTCAGTGGGGATCTATCGACTTGTGCTGCTAAAAACCTGCCTGTCCTCACTGCGTCAGAGCACGGGGCTGGGAAGGGAGCAGCCTTTAATTAGGAGTGAGGCAGGTTCGAACTCCATACTCCTATCTCTCCCTAATTAATCCCAGGATTAATTTTAAAGCTTATTTTGTTCTTTCTGAAAGATTTTATTCCAGAGATGCCCTTTGCTGGAGCCAAGGAGAGCTGTACAACACTGCCTGCAAAGGGCTGCTTGGAGGAGGGGAGCAGGCAGCAAAGAGAGCTGAAATGCTCATTTTTAAACTGCTAAATAGCTAAATAAACTTTACTGCCACTTGCCAGCCTGCCAAGTGGTGTTTCAGTGTGTTTGTGGAGGGTGTTCAGGTGCTTGGGGACAGATCTGTAATTAGAAGAAGTAAAACTTGCCATCTGGGGAGAAAACCTGCTTCCTTCTAGCTGTGGCTGAGGTCACAGCAGCTCCACATGTTGCTGCCAGCAGAGTTTGCTTGCTCAGACACCACCTGCTTGGTGATCTGTGTTTATCAGGGAGGAAGGGCTTCATTTGATCAATCTGATCTGGTTTGGGCAAGAGTTTGCTTTTCCTGCAGGGAAAGTCAGGCTGATCGAAAATGGTCTGGGTCATGGACAGGACAATCATTCCCTTGCTGGCTCTCCTGGTGTCACTGCCCTGAGATAATTAGTGGAGCTCTTTGAATTCTTTTGTGAATTGGTGAGAAATGCAGCTTATTGCTCCAGCAGAGTTTTCCACTGACTTGGTTGCCAGGGGAAGCTCGAAACTGAGACCCAGGAATGACGGGAAAGTTGAAGTACCAGAAAACCAGTAAGAGAAGCCAAGATTTATTCACCAGTCTGGTGTCCTGGGAACATTCCTGTTGCTTGTTCCATGCCCTGACCATCTCTTTGCTCCATGGCCCCGAGTTTTGGGAAGGAGGAGGAGCTCTGCTGATCCCTCTTGGAGCACAGGGCAGGGGAGGTCGTGTTTGCTGTGACTTGTATCAGGAGATCGGACATATGCAGCTTGTCCCTCACTAAATAACAAGGAATACAGGAGCTGAGGATGTTATTTTGGTCAGAAAAAGGTTTCACTGGAGAAAATAAAACCCCTTTTTTAATGCTCTAGTAAGGAGGTTTCACACTCTGGTCTTGCAAGTGTAACAGAAGCTTTAATGGGATCTCCAGCTTCCTGCCAAGCCTCGGGATTTGGCATCACCCCCTGTCATCAATATGCAACTAATGACTGCAGCCATTAAATCATCCTGGATGCCTTTTCCTGCTGAGTACGAGAAAAAGACCTGTAATGGCAGTTTTGGGGGTGTGTGTCTGTTTGTCTGGAAGGACTTGGAGCTTAGACGGATTAATGTTCCCAAATAAATTACACTGGAAATATTTTAGGTGAGTGGTTTCCTTCCCTGCAGTTGTGTCCTTGTGGCATCGCTGAGGTGGCTCCCTGGTTGTCCTTCCCTGTCCTTCTCCTGCCCTTGTTGTCCTGCCCTGCCCTGCTGGAGCACAGCAGGACTTTGCTCTTGGTGTCTTCAGGAACTCCTGAAGAAGTGAAATCCCCTGTATCTGCAATATGGGTGTGGCCAGCTCTCCTGACATCCCAGGATTTCTTGCCAAGGACCCAAACACACGCAGGAACTGTCAAAGGCTCTCCGTTACGTTTAACAAAGCAGTGTGTTGACAGCGCAACAAAAATTCCCATATTTTTGTCAGCTGAGTCATCCAAGTGCTTGCCTTGACTCAGGGCTGGATTTCTTCTTTCCACCCTTGGGAAGCAGATGACACTCAGCATCTTTTCTTTCCCTGTTTTGATTCTGATGGATCACCTTTCAAATGAGAAGATTTGTCCTGGAGAGGTCCTGGCTTTGCTGAAGGTCTGATTTTAGGAGGATACCTGAGCACGAGGCTCCATGTCTGTGCTTCTCGTTCCTTCCAACTCTGCCCTCTGCTTTGAGGGGTTTATTCCCATAGTTTTCCCAGGGCTCTGGCCTTGGGAACACTTTGAGATGTGTTTTATCTCCTCAGGGACACAGAGCTGAAATCAAGCATCATTCAGCCTCTGCATGGGTTTAAAACTGTTTTTTCACTCAGTGCAAGAGGCCAGAATTCATAACTGATCCATGCATTTCCCAATTCATAACCTGAATTAACTCTTTTACATGCTGCTGCTGCTGCTGGAAAAAAATAACTTGTCCCATCTGCTTCAGGGATTATTTTGGTACAGAATTATACAAAAGATAAAGAAATGCTGCTTTAAAGGTCTTCTTCACAGAAAGCTTTAGAGTTTCAAAATCACTTTGGGAGTATCTACCCTGATCTGAACGTAATCTTCATTGTTTCATCTCTACTTCTAAATATCACTCTACGCATGGTCAAAAATGTTTGTTTGTTATTTCTGTGTTTTCATTTGAAATGAAATGAGGTTCATTGAAATCTGCAATGAACCTCAAAGTGCATGGTCTCCAGTTCTGATCAATGGATGTTCAGAGAACAAGGAAAATACTATAAAGAATAAAATTCTTCAACTGCTTCCCTTGTGTCTCCAGCAATGGGGTTTGTGTTAATGCTGGGATTCTTGTCAAAGCCTCACTGGGAGACTCATTTTCTCCCTGAGAATGCCTCTAATGGCTTTTTTAAGAAGCACCCAAATAGCTAAAGAATCATCCAGATCCTGCTGAAGCATTCCAAATGGGCTCTTTTGGAAAAGGAGACAAGGATTTATGGCTGGGGAGTACTTGTTGCACTGAGCGTGGAGAACTGTGGCTCCAATAACAATGAGATTTATGGCTTCCAATCCATCAGAACCTGAGCTGCACGAGAGCTTTTTATGACTGGAACTCTGTCAAGACAATGCAGGCGCCTGGAGGTGAAGGCTCTATTTTCATGACTAAAAGTTACAATGGAACAGTTTTCATTGTCAGAAAAGATTCCTCAATCAGCTGTAGATTAAAGGGAAAACCAGCTCTCCCAGAGGGTTTATCAGGAGGGACATACAGTGAGGGCAGCAAGGCTGGAGGATGTAATGGAACCAAAGGATGGTCTCAATTTGTGTTTGCAGAAGGTTCTCCTTTGGGTTTGACACCACTTTCGGTGGCTGCCAAGCAGGTGCTGTGCTGAGTCCTGGAATCCTGGAATATCCTGAGCTGGAGGGGATCCCCAAGGATCATCCAGTGCCACCCCGGCCCTGCCCAGACCCCCCAACAGCCCCACCCTGGGCACCCCTGGCAGCGCTGCCCAAACGCCCCTGGAGCTCTGGCAGCCTCGGGGCCGGGCCCATTCCCTGGGGAGCCTGGGCAGTGCCAGCACCCTCTGGGGGAAGAGCCTTTCCCTGAGCTCCAGCCTGACCGTCCCTGACACATCTCCAGGTCCTGCTCACCATGGGCCCAAAGCTCACTGTGAGCATAGGAAAGCATCAAGGTGAGCCCATGTCAGGCGGTGGAACTGGAAGGTGTTTAAGGTCCCTTCCAGCCCAAATCATCCTGGGATTATGTGATAAAATTTCTAATCATAAGAAAAACCAGCTGCCCTCAAGTTCTGTTCCCACTGGAATCCTTGTGACTGTTGTATGTCAGGTGCCCTGCACCCCCTGCCCCTCCTGAGCTCTCGTTATCTCTCCTGGAGCTCTTGGCTGCCCTGGATTTCCAGGTCACTGTTCCTGCCTGCAGGAGCTTCCAAGCTGGTTGTGTGCAGCTCTTGTGTCTTCCCTGCTCACTCTCTGCTGAGGGAGAGCATCACCTTCATCCCAATCCAAAAACACTTCCAAGAAGTGAGGTCAGCCTGCACTGCCCCAAATCCCACAGCTCCCCCTTTCCCAGGGTTTTCCAAGCCCCAGCTCATTGTAGTTGGAAGCAGACTGTGCCCTGAGCCGCTGCCTTCCTGCTGTGATCCTGCCTTGCCTTGACTCCCATGACTTTCTTTTCTTGAGTCCAGGGTTCCTCTCATCTTAATGGGATATCCAGGTCTGAAGGAGTCATTCTGGGCTTGCTTTGTAGTTCTTGAGGAGTGAGATGCTCCTAGAGGGACATTCATCTTCCCTACCCTCCATCCACTTCCCCAGAGAGACATCTCTCACCCTCAGGGCTGCTCCTTCTCTCTGATAATTACTAAGGTGCCCACTCAGACCTGGATGGGTTTTGTTTGGCTCAGCCAGAGCAGATAAATGTCCCCACCTGTACAATTAACCAAAAAAACCCACCCCAGTTCTACACACAACATTGAGTAAAAGGACGGAAAATGTATCAATGAATTCCCAGAGGTGCAGTTTAAAAGTACACTCCACTCCACTTAGGTCTAAAGTTATCCTAAATAATTCCTCCTGGCAGTTTAATGGTGTGGATTTTGCTGTAATGCTTCCTCCCTGACATTTGCAATGACCCAGTTTACTGTTTTTACAAATAATAATTTGTCTTAATTTTCTCTTTGAAGCAGCAAGGAAAAGAATAAATGGGTGAAATCCAAACCTGGTAACCTTGCTGGATATTGTAGGTCAATAAATTATCTTTGTGCACAGCTTAGTGTTCCAGCTTTCCACTTGAGTGGATGAGGGCTCTTTAATGCTTGTTAAAATAGCAGAGATAAGTGATTGCAGTCTGAGGATGGAAAACATTGAATAATGCAAAGATCTGTGGATTTTGTGATTTCACTTGGCTGGGGGAGAAAAATCCTTTGATTCTTTCAGAGCTGGATAATAAAAGCTTTCTTTTAAATTCAGACTCTCCATGTTTTTGAGCCAAACATGGCTCTGAAAAAGTAATAATGCATTCCTAATGAAACGTTCCAGTTGGGCTATGCCAGAGCTGGGCATTTCTGACCTGCTTTTTAGTGCAAAAATCCAGCACAGGCTGAAGATTATTCCATTCTGAAGCCAGGAAGCCTTGTCAGAAACACCATCTAGAGCTGCTAGTGCAGCTGAGGTTCTGGATGCTCTGGTGACCAAAGCTGGTGGCCAAAGGTGATTTACTCAATGGAGACCTGATTCTAAGAAGTTCTTCGAATCAATATCACTCAAAGCAGGATGAGGCTTCTCAAGGGAAACCCTGGGAGTTTTAATGAAGCAAAAATGGTCCTGGAATGAGCCTGACTTCCCTAATTGTATTATTTTATCCAGACAAATAAAAATCTTCAAGGCCACAGACAACTTTTTAAAGATATCAGAAAATGTTGGCAAGAAAATAAAAATTTTTAAGGAAAACCAAGTTTGCCACTTTTTAAACTTCCATTTTTCTCTGCAAACTTTCTGATGAACTGGAAATCAGGTTCTCCAGGGCCCATTTCAACCCAAGTTTTGAAGAGGGCCCCTCTCCGAACATCAGTTTCATTTCTCCTCTGTACAGGAGTAATGAGACTCATTTACCCAATTTCTGGGGCTCAGCTCTCACCACAGATGGCCCTCCCTGCACTTGTGCTGTCTCAGCTGCCTCGTGGAAGCAATATCTGAAATGAGGTCCATCCTTTGGAATCCCAGTCCCCTCAATTGTGGTCATGGACTCACATTTTCAGCACTCAAGACTTGCACAATTTTTCCTTTCTGATAAACAAGCATCATATTCAACTTTTCTAATATTTTATTGCCTTGCCAACGTGAGAAGATAATAATTGCACCCTGCTCTGCAGGACTGGGAATTCTAATCAACACGAAAGCAGGATCTGTACATAATTAGAAGCTTGTTTTAGTTGCTTTTTTAGAATTTATCTCTCAAGCAATTGTCAGTGTCAGCTACCTGGTTTAAACTAGCAAATCTAAAAGTGACACTTCACTGTTAGAGCTGCTCTTGCAGATAAAATCACCGTTTGCTCCAAAACAGTGAAGACCAAAAACTGCTGAAAAAAGTTCCCCAGATGAGTCAGAGGCCCTGTCGGGTTATCTGAAAGGTTTGGGGGTTGGAACCCAGAGCCAGGGTTTGTCTGTACCTTGTTGCTGAGAGATTTAGGGCTCTTGCTGTCACCCCAAGTGTCAGGGAAAGGGCACTGTCACTGTTTGAGGTTTGGAGCAGGAACAGACACTGAAATCACATCCTCAGGAGTTGATCTGGGAGCCTTGGTCACAAAAGGGACATTTAGAAATGGAATTGAAGAGTCCAAAGAACTTTCATTTCACTTGAGCCAGTCCAGGGTTGGAACCCGAACTCACAAGACCTTTTCAGCAGTTCCTCAGTCGTGGTTGCAGTTTGTTCTTTGAACTTGCGCATGGTTCAGGCAGTGATGGGCCCCATCGTTTCCCACCTCTCTGCCTCAGTTTCCCCCTGGCTTCCAACTGCGCCACTCTCAGGTGTCCCTGTGGCACCAGGACAGACATGGGCCTGTTGGAGCAGGTCCAGAGGAGGCCACGGAGATGCTCCAAGAGCTGGAGCCCCTCTGGAGCCAGGCTGGGAGAGCTGGGGGTGCTCACCTGGAGAAGAGAAGGCTCCAGGGAGAGCTCAGAGCCCCTTCCAGGGCCTAAAGGGGCTCCAGGAGAGCTGGGGCCAAACATTTTAGCAGGGCTTGTTGCAATAGGACAAAGAGTGGTAGTTTTCAACTGAAAGAGGGTTGATTAAGACTGGATATAAGGAACAAAAATTTAAATGAGGGTGGGGAGGCCCTGGCACAGGGTGCCCAGAGCAGCTGTGGCTGCCCCTGGATCCCTGGCAGTGCCCCAGGCCAGGCTGGATGGGGCTGGGAGCAGCCTGGGACAGTGGGAGGGGTCCCTGCCATGGCAGGGGTGGCACCAGGTGGGCTTTGAGGTCCCTTCCAACCCAAACCAGTCTGGGATTCTCTGATCTGGCCATGTCTGATGCTGGAACACTCCTGCTCTCCTCCAGCCTTCAGGACAGGGACTCTTCCAGGAGCAGAGCTGGGCAAGCTGCCACAACGGAACAGTATTTCAGGCTGCAGGAGCTGTCCGTGCTAAAAGCAAGGGGAACTCAAGCCTTGGTGTGCTCCTGTGTCTGTCTGCACTGCCAGAAGGCAGCTGGTGAGCTGAAATATCATCAGAGATCAAATGTTTGGGAGCTCACAGTGGGTGGAGGTGGAAGAGTGCCTGGGACAAACAATCCTGAGCAGTTTTATCCCCAGACTCCTCAGAGGGTGCTGCCTGCAGTGCTCTGTCTGCTCTTTTCTGCCCGGGCCTCTCATTTATTCCCTCATTGACTTTCAGTCTTTAAGCTGCTGTTAATTTAAGAAGCTCCCTTGTTCACCTCTCTTACAGATTCAAGAGCTCTTCTGGCTGAGATGGATTGGGATCCCTGGAAGGGCAGTAAAATGCTGTGTATGGCAGTGTTTGGCCCAGCTCCTCCAATCCCTTTTCCCTGCTTCTTGCTCTGCAGTTGGATCCATGGATCCAGGCCCTGCAGTGCTGCTCCTGGGACTGCACTGCCTTCATTAAGTGTACACACGTACCAAATTCTCTTGATTTTTGCCTTTTTTTCCCCCAAGCACCTGAGAAGTCTGGGCAAATGTGGGAAGGCAGGGAAAGATCTTTTAAATGCATTATAAATCCAATTTTAACTCAACTAATTATAGCTACAGTGTAATTAAAATATTGTGAAGGAAGAGAAAATAATCCTGCTGAACTGAAAGTGCATTAACACCTTGCATCTGCAGAGTTCTGAATCACTGTGCCTTTGTACCTGACAGCAGAATGCTCAACAGCCCCTTCTGACAGAAACCCCAAACCTGCTGAGAACGGCCTTTCCTTCCTCCCCAGGGGCAGCTCCCATCTCTGCTCCCTGTGGCAGGGCAGGACCCAGGGAACGGCCCGAGGTGGTGTCACAGGGGATTTGGGATGGAGCTCAGGGAAAGGCTCTTCCCCCAGAGGGTGCTGGCACTGCCCAGGCTCCCCAGGGAATGGGCCCGGCCCCGAGGCTGCCAGAGCTCCAGGGGCGTTTGGGCAGCGCTGCCAGGGATGCCCAGGGTGGGGCTGCTGGGGGGTCTGGGCAGGGCCGGGGTGGGACTGGGTGATCCTGGGGGTCCCTTCCCCCTCAGGATATTCCAGGATTCCATGATCTGCTGGCTCAGTGGTCAGAGGGGAAAACGTCTCCTGCTGCTTCTGTAAACTCCCTCCTATTCCCTTTCCTAAAGGTGAGAATAAACACATTGAAATGTTGGCAGCTACAAATCAAAATGTCACACCAGAAGAAAAATCCTTGTTACATAAAATTTGTCCTTTTCTATTGATTGGAAAGTTCCAGCAGGAGAAATGAAAAATGCTGAACTTGATTTCATGAGCAGGGGTTTTTTTTCAGTTGCAAGCAGCAGAACAAGCCATTGTGCCTGCAGAACAAATGCAACTATTTCCTGACCAGCTCTACCTTAGTGATTTCAAGACCAATAAATTTGCTGGTGGAAAAATATTATTACACTAAATATTCATCAGTTACAGAAAAGCGCCGGATATGTCAAAGACTGGGGATAATACATCTGAGATAAATATCCTTATACAGGTCAATCAAATCCCTTTCAATCCCAAAGCAGGTCAGGTACTTCGCTCAGTGCCGTGGCATATTCCTACTGCAGAAATGCAGGGAAGGATGGATGTTTCTCTGTGCCATTGAGTGAAACAGGGATTACAAGGCGCAGCACAGAAATTACAGAGGGGATTTCCGTGTCCCATGTCCTGCTGGAGGTCAGGCAGGACGGGGATGACAATATTTCCTTCTGGCCTCACAGAAATGCATCTGTGAAAATACAATCGGAGCTTATGGGCCATTGGATCCAGGTGCTCAGGGATGATTTTTTTAGCACTAAAAATGACATTATCTGCAAGAACAAATAAGCTGCGTCTGCTGGAGTCAGCAGTCGAGCTTGGAAATGGGAAAAGTATGAGGAGAAAATCCCAACCTGCTTAATTGCCTCACAAATCAAAGCTATGGGCAATAACTCCTGTTTAGGGGAAATTCAGATGAGAAATATGATTACTGCTCTCTGCAGGGGAAAGGCAGCACTTGGACAAAATGAGGGCTGTTTTTTTCCAAGTGATCCCAGTGCCAGGGCATCACTTGCCAGAGCTCCTTGGGAAGGTCAAAGCTTTTCCCTATTTCAGCAGTTTTGTGCAGGTCAGGGTGGACTCGAGCTGGTGCAGCTTCTCCCATGGGGTGGGTTAATGCCCTTCCATGTGCACCAGCCAAAACTCAGGGCACCCTGTGGGCCAGTCCACGGAAATTCAAATGTCTATGGGAAAAACAAAGATATAAATCTTCATTTTCTTTCCAGGAAAACAGCTTGAGATTTTATTAATGGGGCAGCTGGTGAAGTGTTTGTATATAAATAACACCTAAGTGAGCACAGTGTTGGTGTTCACATGCATTAAACTTACAGAATGTTCTGTGCAGAGAACCAAATTTCTTTTCAGTAGGAGAAAAAGTTTGTTTTACTTATCTGAGTAGTGCATAAATCCAGTGCCAAATGACTCTAGCAGGTTCAGCCTGTGCTGGAGTGACATGAGAGCCAAGCTGGTATCTGATGGTTGGGGTTTTCTAGAGAGGATCTTGAAGGGATGGGAGCAATCTGCATGCCAAAACCACCCAGCACAAATATAAACCTGAATATCTGGGTGCAGGAGGGCTGTGTTTCTTTGCACGAACTCTGGGGTTTGGGTTTGGCTGTTCTCTGCCTGCTCCCATGTCCGTTTGCATCCTTGTCTGTCAGATCACTCCTTGCTGGCATTCCCAATGCTGCAACCTTTGTGGTTACGGTTCTGTGCAGCCTCGGGGCAAGTGCCAGCCCTCAGCTCCCTCTGTTCCAACTCAGGTGTCCTTTTTCCTCCCCATTCTGAGCCCCAGAGTGACTTCCCTTTTTTCTGGAGAGGGAAAGCTGCTCCATGGGTGGCAGAAAGACTTGCCCAGGGGCAGGGGGGGCTCAGTCTGAGCCATGGCCGTGGCAGGGGTTCCTCCAACACCTCCATACCTTACCCAGGGGATCTGCTCCAGGCAGAGGAGGAGCTGGGTTGGTGCAGCAGCTGGGAGGGGAGTGTGGGAGCTCAAGGAGAGGTTGGTGTGAAGGACGGGATGAAATCCCCTCAGTGTGGGGAGCGTTGCAAGGGTGAAGCCACTTTCCTTCTTTTCTTGGCATTATTGGAGGGTTTGAGTGGAATTTAATTGGTGCTTTAGCCTTGAGCTGTCCTCAGCGCGGGAGCTGCAGAGCAGCCACTGAGTGCAGAGCCAGGGAACTCCAGCTCTCATCTCCCCTGTCCTCTCCAAAGCAAGCAAGCAAGCAAGCAAGCAAACAAACAAACAAACACTCCAGTAATTAACTGCACACCCAGACTGTGAGGAGCAGTGCTGGGAGACATCACCCAGGAGAGGGCAGGAGGAAAACGAGGAGCCTGAAAAAACCAGTCCAGGAAAATAATGAACTTCTCCTGTGGAGGAGGCTGCAAAAGGAATCTGGGCACTAAATTCCTCCTTCTTAGAACTGTAGAATCACAGATATTTTTAGGTTGGAAAAACCCTCTGAGATCATCAAGTCCAACTGTTCCCCCAGCACTGCCAAGGCCACCACTGACCATGTCCTGGTTATTGCCACATCCACACGGATTTTAACTCCCTCCAGGGCTGGGGACTCCGCGACTGACTCAGCCATCACTCTCCATCATCTGCCTGGAGCAGGTGGAAAGGTCGAGCTGCAGGAGGGAATCTTGCTCTGATTTTCTACACCAGGGCTTTCCTGTACTGCTCTGGGCCCTCCCAACACCTGAACTGCTGAGTCACGGTGGCAAGGAACAACCCCGGGCATAAGGACTCAAGGACACCCTGTGGGACATTTAGACCTGGTCTAAAAACCAGCTTGGGTTTGGACCAGTCCCAAGGGGTTTTTCTTACAGGAATTCCTACAGCAGTTCAAGAAACAATTCCCATCCCACTGTAGAGAGAAAGAGTTGAATTGGAGTGACCTGAGCAGCTCCCCATGACTGCCAGCAGTGCCCAAGGACAGTCTGGGACACAGCTTTGCCCATGTCAGGCACAGGGCACTGCAGGGTGATGGAAGAACGGCATCGTGCTCCAGGCTGAGCCAAAGCAGCTCTGGGTCACGCTGCCAGACCTGCACAGGAAGTTCCTTTTCCCTGTGCTTCCCTTCAGCTGAGTCCTTGCTGTGGGAGAGTTCAGCAGCAGCTGCTCTGCAGGGAGACAACGAGCAGGCACCACGGCAGCCCCTGTGTGTGCCATGTGCTGGACCTGGTGCCTCGTTTGCTCCGTCTGTGGAATGGAGGTCAGTTCTCTGTTCCTCTGTAACTTCCTGGGAGATGCAGCCACGGGAGTGCCAGGTGGGAACGGCTGTTCCAGGTCAGGCACAGATTGGGCTGGGAGGCTGTCCCAGCTCCCTGCTCCCAGGATTCCAACCATCTGAGAACAAACCAGAAAAGCTCTTCCAGCAGATGTCCACAAACTCCTCTGCTGGAGATCTGTGCCCTGCAGGGTTGGTCATGGTGGAGCACTCCAGGTCCTCCTGACACAGGCACCTTCCACTGTCCCAGGGCACTCCAAGGATGGTCCAGCCTGGCCTTGGACACTTCCAGGGATCCAGGGGCAGCCCCAGCTGCTCTGGGTAACCTGTGCCAGGGCCTCCCCACCCTGATAAAGAATTTCTGAGCTCATGGAGTGTCTCCTGAGTAAAGTCCTGGGTGTGGATCCATGTGTGACGGCTGCTGCAGTTGGAGAAACGAGCAGAACACCTTTTCCAAATGTGTATTCCTTGCAGACAGTCCTTGAGCTTCTTCAAGTACTCCCTGTAAAAATGTGTCATGTCCAAAACACTCTGAGTCCAGTCCAGATCCACTCTGTTGATATGAGCTGTAAATGTGCCCCAACAGAAAATGTCAAAACAAGAACCATCACAACAGGAGGTAAAACTGTCAAAACGGAAGGCTGGAAGGTTTAGAAGGTTCTGTTTCATGTCCTACTGAGTGATTCTGAAGAAGACTCATCCCCCAGGCAAACCTGGAAATCACCTCAACAGTTCCCCTGGGAGCAGTGGAGAAATGGAATTGAGCTGGGAGCAGCCAGGAAAGTTTGGCATGGCTGAAATCTGGTTCTGGTCCTGGAGGGCAGGTCTGGGATCTGCACAACCAGGAAAAACCCAAGATTCCCTTTCTTCTGGCTGCATCTGTGCTGTGTCCACCAGTTCATCTTTAGGGGACAGATAAAGGTGCCAAATTCATCTCCTTGTCCTCCCCAGAGTGTGGAAAAGCCCAAGGAATTCCCAGGATGATGTTTAGATGGCCCACACGGGAGGTGATGCCTCCAGTACAGGGAAACCTCACCCAGGGTCGATCAAGAGAAGTCCATTGTGCTGTGGAGTTCAGAAAGAGCTCTGGATACAGTGCAGTAGTTGTACCAAGGCAGCAATTAACTCCTGCAAAGTGCATTTTGTTGGGCTCTTGTGAGTGCCCCAGGGGAATTGTTGTGCAGGAGCTCGGGGGGAATTGTTTCCATCTGTTTCAAATGGACTCTGGGAGCTGTTGGTGCTTTGAGTGTGAAGTTATCCTGGAGTTCATCCACTGCACCCCTGGCGAGGCGCCACTGCACAAACGTCCCTGGCATGTCCATTGCCATCGCCAGCAGCCTTTGCTGGCAGCAGCCCTTCTGATTCCCTCCCACTTCACTTTTAAAAACTTTGGCAGAAAACTTTATTCAAAAAACCAACTTTGTGCAAACTAATTTGATCTTTTGCTGCCCAAGAAAACACAATCTGGCAGGAGCATCACTGAAATAATGGATACAACCAGATCCCAAGGACTGTGGCTGTTCCAACCATGGCAGGAAGTTGGAACTACATGATCTATAAATTCCCTTCCAACCCAAACCATTCTGGCATTATGGGATTGCTGCAGTGCGATTTCTGCACCCTTCCTGGGGACAGTTTAGTCTGTGGAAAGAATCAGGAAAGACTCATTTTGTGGATATTTCAGCAGATCTTTATTGGCGTCCTCATCGTGGGGAATCAGCACACACTGCCCAAGTCACAGGACTCACCAGAATTCCCGGGCCAGGGAACACAAAATCCCCAATCAGAACAGAGCTCTGGGGTACCTGTGACCAGGGGCAGATGCAAGGGCAGGGGAAATCCCGTGCCCAGATCACACATCCACCCCAGGGGAACGGGGTGGGGGATCCTTCAACAATTCACCCTTTCGCTTTATTAAGAAGGTTTTTTTTCTCAAGGGTTCCAAAATCCAACATCTGAAACAGCAGAATAAACACAGAATAATAAGAACAATTTCAAAACGGGATTATTTGGTTTTCTCAGCGGGAACCTCCTGCAGATGGAAGACAACCCAAGAAGGGATGGAAAGGGAGCTGGAAGAGGCCTTTACTATTTCTGTGTCTCCCCTTCAATGATTGCTCCCAGAGTTGTAGGAGGGGTCCAGGAACATCCATGGAAGCTTCTGGAACAGAGGGAAATGTGTCTGTTGAGCAACAGCCTCCCCACCTTATTTTGCACCACTGCTAACTGGGATTTCCTGGAAATTCAGCCCTATTTCTCCAATCCTGTCTTCAACTTACTGAATCTCCCCTACATATGAAGGAAGAACACAAGAGCAGCTGGGCTGGGCTTCTGTCTGGTCTCCTGTACAGCACAAGGCATCTCCTGCCTGCTGTCTCTGACCCCCACATCCCCCTTGCAGTGCAGGGAACTGTGGCCTCTGGGGCCTGTTTTTCTCTATTAACTGTCATGAGAATCCAGATAATTCGTTCAGATGGAGACGTCAACACTGAGGACGTTCACATTTGGACAAAGAGCATCAGCCCAGAGTGTCTGAGCACAGACATACATCTCATCACGCTTTAGGTGTCCAGAGAGGGGATGTCAACAGCTGAGCCAAGGCAGCCTTTTCCTTCCCCAGCACAAATAATTTGGTCTCAGATACTGGAAAGAAGGATGACAAACCTCCCCTTTGGCTAGAAAAGGAGTCAGAGTGGCTAGCTGGATGTCAATACAGATTTTGTGGATGACTCCGGGTGGGATTGAGCCCAAGCGCCTCCCACAGGCATGGAGCAAAGGCTGAGTCTGTGGTCACACATCACCCTGATGGTTTAGGGAAAAATATCCCTGAGCTCAGTCCTCCTGAATGTGCTGACTGAAATTTCCCAGACTCCAGCAACAGTAAAACCAACGCCGTGACTGTGCTGCCCTGTCACAACAGCTTAGCAGCACCCAGATCCCTCGCAGTGGGCATCTGTAACCGAGCACACGGAAAGCTCACCCAGAGAGAAGGAGCCTCGGTCGCTGCTGGGGAGGGCTGAGGATGCGGAGGTGATGCTGGCTGTTACCTTGGCAACCATCCCCATCTGGGAGGAGTCTGAGGCTGGTGCTCTGACCCGTGGCAAAAAATGTTTGAACATTTAATGACTTAAATAAGGGAATAATTCTCAGCTGTTGGGAAAGGGGGAAGTGGTGTAGCCCCAGCTAAACACCACATAATGGGGAAACTCAGCATGGGCTGGTTCCACAGGTTTGGACTTTGGCAAAGAAGGTGCCACCAAAGCCCATTTAAGACACTGTTGGAAAGGAATAGGGCCTGCTTTTCCACTTATTTCCATTCTGTTATTCCAAATCCATGGAGGAATTCCTTCTAAAAGGAGACAAGGTGGTTGAGGTTACGGGCAATAACCAGGACATGGGTCAGTGGTGGCCTTGGCAGTGCTGGGGAACGACTGGACTCCAAAATCTCCGAGGGCTTTTCCAACTTTAGTGAATCTCTGATCCTACAGTTCTAAGAAGGAGGAATTTAGTGCCCAGATTCCTTTTGCAGCCTCCTCCACAGGAGAAGTTCATTATTTTCCTGGACTGGTTTTTTCAGGCTCCTCGTTTTCCTGCCTGTGCTCTCCTGGGTGATGTCTCCCAGCACTGCTCCTCACAGTCTGGGTGTGCAGTTAATTACTGGAGTGTCTGTTTGTTTGTTTGTTTGCTTTGGAGAGGAGAGGGGAGATGAGAGCTGGAGTTCCCTGGCTCTGCACTCAGTGCCTGGGCAATTGCACCTGCACAAGTCTGGCCTGAAGTGTAGAATCTGAGAGTGGCATCGTGGCATGGCTTGGGTTGGAAGGACCTCAAAGCCCACCCAGTGCCACCCCTGCCATGGCAGGGACACCTCCCACTGTCCCAGGCTGCTCCCAGCCCCGTCCAGCCTGGCCTGGGGCACTGCCAGGGATCCAGGGGCAGCCACAGCTGCTCTGGGGAACCTGAACTACTCAGTTCTAAATGACTCCTCTCATGTTATTCACGGAGTTTTCACTTGTTGACCCCAGAGCAGTAAGAAAATGCCCACACAAGTCTCATTCTCTCATGCAATTCAGATTTTGAGCTGCAGTTTAAGGTTATCTCTGAATTGTTTGTTCGTATTTATATAACAGAGAACAATCAGATAAAAATCCAGATACCTGGAAGATCCTGAGACATGAAAAATCTTTGTAAAAAATGTGGAGTTCCAGTTTTGTTTTTTCAAACAGGAACTCAGACTGCATTCGGCACAATCTTCATATTTATCCAAGGATCATAAAATTGAGATTTCTGTGCAGCAAGCAAACAGAGAAGTATGTGGGGATGGATACAAAGGCAAATGTGAGCTGAAGAGACGTAAGTTAGCTAAAAGCCTGGATCCTGTGTGTCTACAGAGAAAGCTCTGTTAACTGAAATGAAAACCTTCTCCGGATCATTTCTCTTCACTAAATCTCTTCTTGGAAACAGTTTTTGGTCAAATATTCCTGTGCTTGTATCATCAGTGTTGTAGCACAGAATCACGGAATTGCTGAGTTTGGAAAAGACCTCTGAGATCAAGTCCCGCCTCTGACCAAATACCACATGGGGCTTGAGGCCAGGAGGGCACAACACCATGTGCAGAACACTCAGTATTCCAAGGACGGTGTTTTCTCTCTGCATCCGGAGAAGGGCTCAAAGTGGAGTCTCCCATATCCCATGGAGCACTCTGGAGCTCAGGCTGTTCATCATCCCAGGATGAACTGGTCTCTTCTTCTTAATGAAAGTTTTCAAAAGCTTCTGATTGTTCTGATGCAAAATGAAAACAAATGTGCAAACCTGCAAGAGTTTCACAATTCATTTTCTCCAGCCATGCCAGATTCCTGGAGTGTGCCATTAATCTCCCCATGGGATCGCTGGGTTTCTCACTAGGGGTCTGCTCCTTGCTCACTTTGGATCCGTGTGTGTCTTCCCCAGACCCCCCACGGATAAATGACAGTGCAGGGCCCGTGCCTCTGACCCAGCCCCTGCTCCTGCTGCTGCTGTTCCAGCCCTGCCCCGCTCCTCCTGGATCAACCTTCATCCCGTGATGTTTAAGGACGGCAGCTGTGACACCCCTCCCCGAATTTCACCACTCGTGTTTTTGCAGCCCTGATCCTTCAGGATATCTGGATGTGGCTTTCTGACTAAGGAAGGGTCTCTGTTCTCCATGGGACACTGTTCCCTGCTGGTCCTTCCTGCCGTAGGAAAGGCTCACATGCTCCGGTGAGCAAAGTGGTCCAGGAGCAGAGGGATCCCTCCACATTTGCTCTTGCTACAAGAGCAGACAAAACCCCTGGTGGAAATGAAAAGCAGTGTGAGTTGGAGTTCCTGGCCGAGCTGTGCTCTTTGTCCAAGGAGTGTAGGAAGATGTGGCCAGAACAGAAATTCAATGCATCAGTCTGGCTCCATGGTTACTAAGAAACAGAGGGATGCTGCTACACTGGAGTTATTTCATTCCCAAATGAGACACGGATGCTCAAGCTGAAATATAAATTTATTTCTTTGAAATGATTCTGTTTCTCTAAGACAGGAGCCAGCACCCCAATTTAATCTGCACTGCCAGTGGATGCTTCTGGTTGCTCTGGTCTCTGTTCTTCAGCAGAAGGGGATGGGCACCTTTGTGTGCTTAATTAGTTTTTCTCTTTTTTTGCATTAACCCACGTTGCCTTCAGCAGATCAGGTTTTATCCTCAGTAGGTAAAAATAATGAAAAGGAATTGCTCCAGATGAAGGAAAAGTTCCCACCTGTTTTTCAACTGAGCTTCAGCAAATCAGCAGGACAAGGAAGAGACAGCAACAAAGGTGAGGGTCAGGTTTGGCAAAAACAGGTTTATGCTTTAAAGGGGTGAGGATTTTTCCACAGAATCATGGAATCATTGAGGTTGGAAAAGAGCTCCAAGATCATCGAGTCCAACCTGTGCCCGATCCCCACCTTGTCCCCAGCCCAGAGCACTCAGTGCCACCCCCAGGCCTTCCCTGGACACCTGCAGGGATGGGCACTCCAAACCTCCCTGGGCAGCCCCTGCCAATCCTGAGCTCCCTTTCCATGGGGAAATTCCTGCTGATGCCCACCCTGAGCCTCCCCTGGCCCAGCCTGAGGCCGTTCCCTCTCCTCCTGTCCCTGTTCCCTGCGAGCAGAGCCCGACGCCCCCGGCTGCCCCCTCCTGTCAGGGACTTGTGCAGAGCCACCAGGGCCCCCCTGAGCCTCCTTTGCTCCAGGCTGAAATTCCAGCTGCTCTGTGCTCAGTCACCTCTCCCTACAGGGAACTCCAGACTCACAAGGCAGCTGGGGCAGAGGAGAAACACCAATGCCTCCTCCCCCTCCTCCTCCTCCCTTGATTTCCCTCGCCAGCTCCTTGGGGAACATCCCCACGCTCTCAAAGCAGCCCAGGGAAGGATGGCACCAGGATGAGCAGCCGAAAGCTTCCCTGGGGTAAGGCTTTCCCACCACAAACCCAGTCCCATCCCTGCAGGCTCCTTCTGCCTCCATGACTCATCCCTGCCCACCCTGGCTGTCATCCTGTCCTTCCTCACAGAGCCACTGCTTCCCCTGAGCCTGGCAGGGAATTCCATCCCACTCAGCTGATTTATTCCTCCTCTGGTGGAGTGAACACTGCTTGAGTTCATTCCAGCAACAATTGAAACACCAAAGGTCTGCATGAGTTCCAACAGCCCGATGCAATGGGTGGGCACCAGAGCTCATCGCTGCTTCCTGCTGCTGCTGCTGCTGAGGTCAGACTGTGGCTTTGGGGGGCTCTTAGGTGCTGCATTTCAAACTTGGCTTAAAAATCTTAAATAGTGACTGTCCTGGAGGAGAGCAGAGGTTTGCAAGGCCTGGTGGGAGTATGGGAGCTGACAGTCCGGAAATACATCATACGAAAAATCATGGATAGAGATGGGAGTTAAGATTTCACTGTGCTCCCTACGTCCCTCAAGAACACTGACAGCTCCCTGCTGCTTTGTGCTCTGCTTCAGACTGGCACCAGAAAGTTTGGGATCATTTCAGCTCACTGGGAATCTTGTGTTTCTAATGGAAAACTGTGGTCTTTTATTTTGCTTTTCCCTTTTAAACCTATCCAATTTATTTCCATTAAAATTATCAATAAATTCACAGCTTGTGGGATGTTTATATTTTTTATGCAATGTGAACTCCACCCTTTCATTCTCCTCTTGCTTCTGGTTCCCTATGACAATCTAAAAGGTTTTACTTTTATCTTTTCTAAAGCAACTTCCATTCTGTTACAGCCTGGATGTTGCTCTTGGTGCTGGATGCTGCAAAGCCACTGTCAGCATTTATGACATAAAGCAACACCATGAGCTGTAAATTCTGCCATGAACCTTCCCCAATTTAAACAAAGTTTCAAGTGAAACAAAAATATTTACGTAGTTCACACCTGTTTCACAGAAAATGAGAAATATTGACTTCTCGAAGGTTGCTTTCATCCCAAGTTGCAGCACAGATCAATTACTCCTGAAAATGTTATTGTTTCTGGTCATCCTTGTTATCGTCCCTTAAATCAGGAAGCCTGAAGAAGAGAAGGCTCCAGAGTGACCCAACTGCAGCCTTTCAGTGCCTGCAGGGAGCCCACAGGAGAGCAGGAGAGGAACTTGGGAAGGGCTGGAGGGGCAGGACACAGGGAATGGCTTCCCACTGCCAGAGGGCAGGGATGGATGGGATATTGGGCTGGAATTCCTGGCTGGGAGTGTGGGCAGGCCCTGGCACAGGGTGCCCAGAGCAGCTGTGGCTGCCCCTGGATCCCTGGCAGTGCCCCAGGCCAGGCTGGACGGGGCTGGGAGCAGCCTGGGGCAGTGGGAGGGGTCCCTGCCATGGCAGGGGTGGCACTGGAGGGGCTTTGAGGTCCCTTCCCACCCAAACCATTCGGTGACAATAAACTTCCATGTTTTCTCCCTCTGCATTCCCCTTGTTTCTAATTGTTCACTTTCAGAGATTACCTGGAACAACCCAAACAGGGGCAGCGTGCAGGGCTCAGATTTCCAGCAGCACCGTTCCCATCCTGCCCAGCCCAGGGTGGGGCTGAGGCCTCTGCAGAATCAGAACAGAGATCATTGATTGTCTCCTTTGCTCTTTGAACACTGAAACAACTCCACAAGTTTGTGGTTCGGTAATGGATGAGGATCTGGAAGCAAACAAAGGGCTTTGCTTGTGTTGGACACGACACAGAAATATTAAAAGTTGTTTTATTCCCTGTAAGTGCAATTACCCCATCAGGAGAGCAACTGCAGTGCTCACAGGAGTTGCTCTGGAATTTAAACCCTTGCAGGGCTCTGAAGTGCCTTACATGGTCTGGGAAATAAAATCCACTTGAAAACTGCATCGTGTTACAAAGTCAAGAACAAAACCAGGAGGCAGGGACACTTGTTCATAAAAGATTTTGGTGGAATTCACCCTCTGATTCTTTCATGGGCCTGGTCTTTGCTGTTCCTTCCCCGCCCTGGGTTCTGGGCCTTTCTCGTTGCTCCCAAGTCTGCATCGCTTCATCCAAGACTGGGACATGCGAAGGGAAGTGAGACCAGCACTGACCCTCCCACCACACAAACACCTCTGGCGACCCCAGCAAGGCGCAGCTCTGCAGCTCAGCACAACCTCCCAGTCAGAGCCATGGAATCCCTGGGCTGGTTTGGGTGGGAAGGGACCCTAAACTCACGTCATGCCACCCCTGCCATGGCAGGGACCCCTCCCACTGTCCCAGGGTGCCCCAAGCCCCATCCAGCCTGGCCTGGGGCGCTGCCAGGGATCCAGGGACAGCCACAGCTGCTCTGGGCCTCCCCACAGGAAGGAATTCCTTCCCAATATGCCATCTAACCCTGCCCTCCTTCAGCTTAAGTCCATTCCCCCTTGTCCTGTCACTCCACGTCCTTGTCCAAAGTCCTTCTCCTTCCTACGAGCCTCCTTCACCTCCTGGAAGGCTGCAATTCCTCTGTGCACCCACACTGCCTCACCCCAGTCCTGACCCCAGAGATGGGAGTCACTCCTTGTACCCACCTCTGCCTTGGAGTTTTGTCCTGGTCTAAACTCATCCCTCAAATCCAAAATTATTTGGAACAGAATGTTAGAGAGAAGAAAAGGAACTACTGAGTCCCTTTGTTCTTACAAATGTCTTTTGATATTTTCATTCTCCTTGAATGCTTGGCAGAAATTCCTTTCAGATGTTCTAAACGTTGCCAGCAGTTTCAGGAAGCAGGACAGGGATTATTGCCTCCCAAATGGACCTGCCTGCTCTCCTTCCCCTTCCTGGGGAATCCAGGAGGAACTGAAGAGTGCAGGGCTAGGAGGGACTCGGGAATGGCTCATCACCCTCTCACAGGGGATGGCTGAACATCCCAGTGGGTGTTGTTAAAATGCTCCCACCTCTGCTGGAGTCCTGTGTGCAGCTCCCAGGGCACAGAGCAGCTGCTCATCCTCACTGCTTTAAACCTTTATGTTAATTGGTGATGGCTGCTCTCAACACCTCAGACATCCTCTAAGAATGCCTGGCTAGACAAGGAAACTCTCATGGAACAGCACAGCAGCGGGAATCTCACCCTCAGGGTCCCGGTTTTCACTTAATAATTAATAATTGATATCCATTTCTTGGTGCCTCAGTTTACCCATGTGAACCTGGATGTGCTCCTGACAAGGCAAGGAGATACTTCAGTTATGGAGCCTTGCACAGCTGGAAATGCTGCTGATGTTTTCCTTTAGGGTTTCCTGGCTGGTTGAGAACCAGCAGAGCTGATGGGATCAATTCTATCAACACTTCTTGATTTTTATGTCATTGCAGGAGGTGTGGTGCTTTCAGATTGCGGGTTTGGGATTTTTCTGAGCACTGAACATCTGAGGGGCACTGAAATAACCAACTCAAAGCACAGCTGCAATGTTACATCAGCTCATCCACGGTCGTTAATGTGATGCCTTATCCTGGGCTTAGAATTAAAAGCCAAACACGGTTAGAGGGGGGAAAAAGGGATTTTTACCTCCGAGTTTATTAAGGATCCTTAGATCCAGGCAGGAGCACCCCGCAAGAATGCCCCTCCTGGACTGAGGCATGGAATGCACGTTGGAAAATGCACACCGGAGAATACACGGAAAAGCCCCCCCACGATCGTTTGCTTGTACAATTATAGACTTTACATATTAGCATATTTATCATAGATTTTCCAATGGGAGGCTCAGGAGGAGCCCCCTCGTAAGGAGTGATTCCCCTNCGTGAACAACCCCGGGCACTCTCGAATGCTCCCACTGCATTTCCTCTTCCTCCTCCTCTTTCCCACCCAGGCCTTGCCGGCACCCGGCAGGCACGAGGGAGACGCTGCTCGGCCGCAGTGCTCGTGGCCAGCGCAGGGAGCGACCCCAGCGGGCAGAGGCGGCCTCCCCCCGTCCCCCCGTCCCCCCGGGCTCCCCGCGCTGAGCAGGGACATCAGCCCTGGTGGGCAGTGGGAGCCGAGTCGGGGCCGGGGGGGTCTCAGCAGCCCTCCCACGCTGCCAGGGATTCTGGCTGCCCAGGGAAAGCCGGGGTCGCCATGGACACCGAGGCGGGGAGGATCCGTCAGGAAACATCGGCAGGGTGAAATGTCACGGAAGGAGGGGAAAATGCGGCGGGGTCCTTAGGCGGGGGGAATCATCCCTTAGAGAGGGGACCTGATCTGTGACTGAGGGGAAACTCTGGCTCCAGGCAAACCCAGGGGGAACTCGCATCTTCCATTACCGCGAACAGCAGTGTCCCGGGTGTTTGGGTGCTGCGGAAACAGGGAGCAGTCCCGGTGCCAGGTCCCGGGAGTTTGCTGTGAGTGACACCAGGCACAGCCGGAGCTGGGGCTCGGGAAAGGCCGCGTCCCAGAGATGTGCTGCTGGGGACCTGCTGGGGACCTGCAGTGACAGGGCCTGATGTTCCCTGGAGAACAGCAGAGAATTGCAGAGCCACAGAATGTCGGAAAAACCCTTTAAGATCAAGTCCAGCCATTACCCCAGGACTCGCAAGTCCATCACTGACCATGTCCCAAGTGCCCCAGCCATATGGCTTTTAAATCCCTCCTGGGACGGGGACTCCACCCCTGCCCTGGAGAGAGTGAGAGCAGGAAGGGCAGAACCCGTCCTTTGCACATGGGGAGAAGACCTCACTGGGAATTAGGAAACAACGACTTCCCTAAGAATTAACCTCCCCCCTGCCCTCTTTTCTTATATTTCTCCTGACTCCAAGTCCAAGAATTTCTGTTCTCATCCTTGGACCTTCTGAAAAGGGACCTCCCGATTACCTCCCAAGTGCTTGTTTGCTTTTCTCCTTGTCACGAGATCCTGTCACTGTGGTGTTCTCAGGATTTTACATTTCCTGGAGTACCAATCTAAAAACCTCTACCTTAGGAAACAGGTTTTTCTGTGTCTCTCACACCTGACACGTGGAGAGAACATCGGGCTGTACCCGCAGCTTTAATCACCTTGATCAAGACACCTCTTGTAATTCCCCCATCTTTCATGACAAGTTAAGCCCCTTTAATCTCTCAGATCCTGGCTCAGCTCAGTCAGGTCCCCTGGCACAGGAAAGCCCATTCCAGGACACTTTTCCTGAACATTAAAGAGACAGATCTCAGTGTAACACAGACAATGTAGGATTTTTAAAAACTGGGACCGTTTAAATATTCTGAGAGGAGCAGAAACAAAGTCTGTTTGCAAAGTATCTGTTCAGGTCTGGCATGAATGCAACCAAAAATTGCATTAGTGATGAATTATTTGCATTCCTTTTCCCTACTCCAGTTCCTCCAAGCACCACACTTGGCTCTGTTGAAGTTGTCCTTTCCATATGACAGCCCCTTTAATCCCCTGACTCTGTAATCAGATCCATTCAGAGAACTCCAGAACACAAAGGAACTGCCATTCCAGCCCAGCGTCTGGATGCAGCCTTGGAAATTATAGAGCAAAACTCAGCAGAAAATCAGTGGCTGATTAGCTCTGGGATTTGAGGAGGTTCTGATTTGAAAACTGATGAGAAGATTCCCCTCTGGAATGATAAATGGGCTGACTTGTAAGGGCTTTGTTAGTTTTGGCGAGAGCAGACTGTATTAAGCATCTTCCCGAACCCCAGCTGTCCCACAGCAGTGGTTAAGGGCTGGAACACTTTGTCCAGGGCAGAGAGCGGAGCTGGGAAGGGGCTGGAGCCCCAGGAGTGGCTGAGGGAGCTGGGAAAGGGGCTCAGCCTGGAGCAAAGGAGGCTCAGGGGGGCCCTGGTGGCTCTGCACAAGTCCCTGACAGGAGCGGGCAGCCGGGGGGGTCGGGCTCTGCTCGCAGGGAACAGGGACAGGAGGAGAGGGAGCGGCCTCAGGCTGGGCCGGGGGAGGCTCAGGGTGGGCATCAGCAGGAATTTCCCCATGGAAAGGGTGCTCAGGATTGGCAGGGGCTGCCCAGGGAGGTTTGGAGTGCCCATCCCTGCAGGTGTCCAGGGAAGGCCTGGGGGTGGCACTGAGTGCTCTGGGCTGGGGACAAGGTGGGGATCAGGCACAGGTTGGACTCGATGATCTTGGAGCTCTTTTCCAACCTCAATGATTCCATGATTCCATGTGGAATTCTATGTACAATCACAGAATCACATAATTACGGGGGTTGGAAAAGATCTCTGAGATCACAGAGTCCAACCTTTGAATCCCTCCGTGCCAAATAAACCCTATCACGAAGCACCACGTCTGCCCAGAGGGGCCCAGGGGACCCAGGCAGCCTGGCAGGCAACACAACCCCAAACTGTGTTGTTTTCCTCAGAACACTGCTTTAATACCTCCCCAGTGCTCACTGTGGAGCAGTGTGGCAGCAGAAGGGCTGTTCATAGCTCTGGGCTGGGATTTCCAGTCCATGTTAATGCTGTTAATGCTCCAACCCTGACATTTTGGTTGTGTAGTCTTATTGAAAAGGTTTTTTCCCTTTTAGTTTCAGGGAATTTTCAGATTGGTGTTTCAGGTATTTAATGCACGTATTAAACCAGCCCTGGTCATTCTGCCCCCAGGCAGACTCTGGGGGACTCCTGAACCTCTGGATGGTTTTATGCTGTTATTGCTGAGTGTTCTGGTGATTATTCTTTAAAAAAAACAAAGCAGGGAGTAGGAAGTTGGTTTGCACTCTGTTATAATTAATGCAGAACAAATCTGAGCGCAATCAGGATGTTTTGATTGTGGCCTAGTGGGATTTCTGGGTGTCCTTTTTAGCCGTGACATCATGCAAATCAGATTTTGGCACTGTTGGGAGGAATTGAGGAGAAACTGAGGATGCTGGAAGTAGTCAAGTACAACTCAGCCTAGGGGAGGCCAAACCCACTTGGTCCATTCCTGCTCACAGGCAGAGGAGAAAATTCATGGGACAAATTTCCAGTCTCTAATCCTCACTTAAGGAATTTGCATCCAAAGCCATGATGAATTTTCCCTATCAGCACTTCAAACACAAAATTCTGGGTTGTTCAGTGTTAGAAAATTGGAAAGGTTGTGTAGAATGAGCCAAATCATCCTTTTCAGCCTTAAAACCTCCTCTTGTAAACCTGGAGAGATTGCTTTGGGATATTAACTGTTGCAAAGGAATGAAAGGTCCAAACTATCAGCAAAACTGGCTTGGAAGTGACTCAGGTCTGACATTAAAAGATAATTAATCAGTGCTGTGACAAGGAAGATATGGTTCAGTTTTCATGGAAAAATATAGCTGAGTATAAATCCAGACAGTTTCTTCAGGCCTTGTCTTCAATAATCTCTCCTTTCTCATCCTAAAAATATCTGTGGCGTCTCCAAGTCCTTGTTGCCAGAGCCTCCCAAAGGACTTTTCCCCTGACAGCCTGAACAGCCCATGGAACACTGACTCCTGCTCCTTTCAACAAGAGCTCTCGGCAGCTTTAATGCACCAGCCCAGGTTTTCCCAGCGCATCAAACAGCAGGATGGGGATGGAGGAGAAATCTGTGGTGGAGGCACGGGTTTGTTCCTGACGGATGGAACACAGCAGCATTGGAATCATTTTCAATGCAAAAGATTTTCTAGCAGCCAAACACAATTGTTCCATCAGCAATGGTGGCAGGAGCCCAGCTCCTCAAACGCAGCCGAGTTTGGAGCAGCTGAGCATTTTCCTTGATTCCTATTCCATTTTTCAACCGAATTCTGTCTGCGGGCTGGATAGAAATGGAGTGGACAGAAGCAGAGCAGGACTTTCTGCTGAAGTGTTTGGAGACAAGGACACCACACCTTGCCTTGGTGGTAAGAGGAAAATAATATATCATCCCTAGGGAATCCTGGAATGGATTGGCTGAGAAGGGATCATCCAGTGCCAGCCTGCCATGGCAGGGACAGCTGCCACCAGCCCAGGGCGCTCCGAGCCCGTCCAGCCTGGCCTGGGACACCTCCTGTGTGGTGCTGGGGAGGCCTGAAGGTCGTGAGTTGGGGCCTCACACGGGCACCATGCTGTGGAGTGGTGACGGGGATTGCCTGACCGGGAATAGAGAGAGACAGAGAAGAGGCTGCTTTGCTCTTTGAGTTGTTTATTTCATCTGGAGGGGAAGTCTGAGGGCAAATAGTCCAAGCAGAAACAGCAAAGCAGCCTTAGCAGCAAAGTTCCACAGCAACAGCATTCCTATTCTATGTACTCCTAACTTCTAACACACCAGGATATACATTACATTCCTTAATTAACCAGTCAGTGTAGAACACGATTCTAATTCTGCTTCTTCTAACCTATCAAAACTTAATTCTATTTTATGAAAATAGTCATTAATCTTACACAAATCCTACATAGATTCTACACATATGATCTCTATCTGGTCTTTTGTTTAGGTACACAACTTATCTAAAAATACCAGCAATGCAACAATGTTTATATTTTGTCTAAGACAGGGTACTCTGTGAAAGGTAGCACTGCTGTACTAAAGAACTAGGTTTTAGGTCTTTTTAACTCGACTAATAGTTTCTCAGTGTTTAAGGCACTTAAAATATATTTCTACTGAAAACTAAAGTTTATACTTCTATTTTATATCTGTATGACTCAGCTTCCAAAGTGATTTTAATTCAAACCTCATGTTCTGATTTGTTTCTGGGCCTCCAGAAACGGCCCCTTCCTTCTCAGGGTGGAGATTCCTTCTCAAAGTGTTGCTGAACTGCCTTAGTCCCCCCTCCGCCCTTGGGTCACATATTTAATTGTCCAAGCTGGAAATGGAGGTGCAGGAGTCTGTCCCTGTGTGTCACTGCTGCTCCAGCAATGCCCGAGTGTGCTCTGGGGTTCCATGGGGATGTGCAAACATCTTGTGAGCCTGTTTTGTTACCACTGAGGAGCCAGCACCCCCAGCCTGCTCCCTGCAAGCAGAGTGGGAAGCTGGCAAATTCCCATGGCACTGGAGTTCCCGATATCTGCAGCAAAACCTGCCGGGCCCTGTTAGTCCTTCTCTGCTGTCTGAGTAAGACATTTTCCACAGGGTTAGAAAATCAGGGTATTTCACATCTCACCTTTTTCATCAGTGCTTCCAATTCCTTGGTGATTTTTGTTTAGCCTTGGAAAGAGAAGGACTGCTGTGCTGACAGGGAATTCTTCCTTTTTCCTGTGGCATTGGAGCCTAAATGAGATATGACAGAACATCTTCAGGTTGCCTTTGGCACAGTTGTGTGTTAAATGCTGCTTTAAATTGAAGGGTTTCTGCATGGCAGTGTCAGGACACACCAGGTTTAGTCTCCTTTTCTGTGTAGAGAATTTCCTATTTTTTCCAGTTTGAGTTGGATTTGTTTCTAGGGGTCTCTTGTTCTATTTTCTGCTGAAGTACAAAGGTAAATAAATGGTATTTAGGGGATTAGAATCCCTCAGTGCCCATTTCAGGCATCTCACAAAGCCATTAAGGATGGAAAAAAGCTGATTTGGGTTCTGGGGAGGTCCTTGTGCTCCAGCCTCTGAGGCTTTGATGGCTTTGTTTGGTGTCAGTGCTCAGATGAGTTTGCTCATGTTCCTTGCCCAAAGGCCATGGGATGGATCCACCTCCACTGTCCTGGGCCAAGTTTGCTTATTAGAGAAAATTCCGGGTGCCCTATGGCTCCAGGAAAATGGGAATTTGGCCTCCAACCCCCCCCATCAGCAACATCATTTTCTTTCATGCTTGAGAATTTTGACATCAGGATTTTTTAGGGTCTAGTCACTGAGAGCATTAAAAATGCTGCACAAACCTCCCATCATTTACAAAAGTTCTTGCTTGGAGTACAAAGCCTCTATTGCAAATCAAAGAAAAGCACTGAGGCCCGAGCTAAGAGAGAGATCTGCAACTTCATGGCAATTACCAAAGACAATTATATTCCTATAATGAAGAGATTAAAAACCCCACCAAAACTCTGTGATTCCAATTATAACCAGGCAGTCAGAGATACCCATCTCTCACAGGACTCTGGAGTGAATTTAACACTTGCAGTAACATTTCTTGAATGCTTATGAACAAAAATGTGTGACTTAATGACAGAATTAAATTTCTTTGACTGATTCAGTGACTTCTTTGTTGTGCAACAGACCCAGAAGTTCAAGTGGAAATCAGACCCTTTTAAGATTTAAAAAGATTCTGATTCAACCCCGTGCTGGAGAATCTGTTTGCATTTGATAAGTAGGAGGTGGCTTTTGATGGTGTCTTGAACTCCTCTGGCAGCAAGGCTGATGGGTTTAACCCTGGGGGTGACACGAATCTACCTGAACCCAGCAACTGCTTTGCTCTGAACCCTGACCTGGGCACTCGGCCTCAGAAAACCCCTGCAAGGCAACAGCTCTTTCCTGGGGGATCAGAGTGGGAAGAGTCAGAGTCAGGGGTTTATTCCTTCTGTTTGCCTTCACTTGCTGTAATAAAGTGCAGCAATATTGTGGCTTTCAGCAATACAAGAAACTGATGAAAGAGGCCCTTTATTAAACCCATCTTCAGATTTGGGTTTTGCCATAGAAAATGAAGAGAAGCAGCTCCTGAACCACCTTCTGCAATCTCTCAGCCCTCCAAGCAGTTCAGCTCTTTGTCTCCAAAAAAAGACCCATTTCCCTCTGCCAGGCTGCTCTGGGCCAGGACCAAGTGGCCCTGGCTGAGGGCAGGAGAAATGAGGAAAGCCTGAAAGGCTGAAATCCTGAGCTTCAGAGGAAAACAAAGCCAAGGTGTGCATGAAACAGTGCCAGGGTGAAGGTGTTGGATTGACCTTTCCTATTTCTCCTTTGCACTGGCAGATGGAGTAGGAGGCCACTTCACCCAAAGGATCACCAGGAGATTGAGAAAGGTGTTAGGCAAGTGTTTTTCAGTTCCCTTTTGTTCTGAGGGTGGAGGTGCTTGAGGGCAAACAGGGAAAAAAGTAGAGAAAGAACCAAGAAAAAAAAGGGTGAATCTCTACCTGACCTTTGAGATCATCCAGATGGGCACAGACAGACCCCAGGATTTCACAGGAATTTCCTTCCTTGTGCTCCCAAATAAATCCCACTGTGCCTGGAGATACAGACCCCTGATACCCACCAGATGTTGATACCCACCAGATGTTGATACCCACCAGATGTTGATACCCCGGTGTTTTCAATCCAGCACATTCAAACACTCATACCCCAACCCCGTTTTTTTGTCCCCACCCTTACCCCATGGTACCAAAGCTGTGGCCTCACCCTGATCCTCCCCTCCCTGGAATGCTTTGCCCTGAATGATTCTTCAGCCATAAATTCCCAGCCATGGGAAGGTGCAGCTGATAAACTGCACTTTTCCTGTGGCCAGCATTCAGACTGTCCTGATGATGCTGAACTTTCCTCCTGGTTCATCAGCTGTCTCTGGGGTGGAATCTTGCTGTGGTCACGATTTTGTGGCTGCAGTGTGCCAGGAGTGAGGCAGACTCTGAGCTGGACAGTCTGTCTGGCTTCCTGCTCTCTCCATGGAAGCTTTTCTCCACAGCCACAGTACCTGGCTCCCAAAGCCAACGCTTTGCTCTTTTCCAGCAGCTGTGACTAGGGAATAGCTCCCAGGTCGTGGCCTGGGAGGCTCCATGAGCATGAGGACTCACAGAAAGCTGCTGAGTGTCCTTGGCCCTGTGGTAACCCAGAACTTTCCCTGTTTTTTTTCTGTATTTCCTAATTTAAGACTCATAACCACATGGATTTCTGTGCATATTTTCAGTGTCACCAGAAACTGGTTGGTGCTCAGCAGATTGACTGCCCAAAGAACAACAACAAATTAAATTAAATTAAATTAAATTAAATTTAAACTCTGTACCACTTTTCCTGGGAGCACTCAGTACCATCATGACCATTAACCAGCCGTGCGCAGGGATGGCCACCCCAAACCTACAGCTCAGAGCTCTACATGAAGAGGAAACCTGCACTGTAGGGTGTAATTTGGGGTGTTACTGGAATTTCTCCACATTCCCACATGCTTGGCAGCAGGACTGCTTCCATGCCTCTGGTGAGTGAGGGGTCAAAGACACCTTTATGGCACTTGGGTGAGGCCTTGGTGTCTGAGGGGTGAATGTAACTCAGGAAACACTGAATTCCATGTGCCGACACTGAATTCCATGTGCCGACACTGAATTCCATGTCCTGACACTGGATTCCATGTGCCCACAGTGGATTCCATGTGCTGGCACTGGATTCCATGACCCGACAGTGGATTCCATGTGCCAACACTACTGCTCTTCAGGGCCTTTCTCATATCACACTCAGAAGCTCTCATTTGGCAGCTCTTCATAAGCCTTAATCTTTTTTGTTGCACTCTTTTAGCAAAGCTTTATTAGAAACCATCTCCAGTTGATTTTTCTGATGGAAATTCAGGGTCTATCCCAGATAAAAATCCTGCTGCAATGCAATCAGTTGGGAATAGCACATGCAATAGGTGTATAATTGAATTTTTATTAACACACTTTGCTTGCACTCTTAATTGCTTTGTACCAAATGTGTGGCTGTATTTTTCTCTCCAAGAACTCCAGGCCTTGTTTCCCAGGCAGTTATTGTCACCCTTCCACTAGGAAAAGTTAAAATGTAAAATTTCACAACTCTCTAATTAACTTTCCTGCACTCTGTAGTTAAAAGGTAGTTAAAACCGTAAGCATTCATTCAACTTTAATGAGGATGGGGAAGTAATTGCGTATGTATTTCTTTATAATTATGACTTAATTGCATTACCAGTAGATTTATCTCTTGCTTATTTAGCCAAGCTCAGTAAAGAATGTATTAAGGCTGAGTTGATGGTTGCTTGGGCTGTTCCAAGAACAACACAATCAGGAGCAGAGAGCTTTGCCCACCAGTTCATACAGCAGGCAGCAGGGACAGATTTTTTCCAGTTTAGCAAAGACTTCTCCTTAAAACCAGCTTTAAATGCTCCCTCAGCCGTGGGGGTAGTAAAGCTCTTCAAAGACAGCAGGAAGCCAAGATATCCATCTTCCCACTATCCATCTTCTGGCTGGCTTTGAAGAGCTCAGCTCTGAAAAAGGATCTTGATGCTTAATTGTCTCTTCTGACATAATTCAAGCATCAAGAAAATCAGTTTTGCTGGTCCGAGGAAAGCCCTTTGTGCTGAAGTAGCTGTGACGTGTTGGAAACTTCAATCTCTCCCTTTGCTCTCCAGTGTCCCCGTGGTCTCGTCCTGCTGGGGAACACAGGGATGGTCCCTAAGAGCAGGGAAGACAATTTCCCTGGAAATTAACAAGCAAATCTGGAATTCAGGGAAAAGGGAAAGGTTGTGCTTTCCAAATGAATTTCCAAAGCACAGTTATTAGTAGGTGAAGAGAAGGAGCCATTTCAGAGTGATGTTTCAAGGAGCAGTGAAAGCTACAATCCAAGAAAATCAGGCTGTGTCTGTCCTGGTAAGCTCCAGGTGCTCCTAGGGATAGCACTGGTTGTTGTTAACTCATGTAACAGGCTCTGGAATAAATTTGCTCCATATTAACTGCAGCTCTCTATCTCTTGTGTGCCCTTCTGGTAATGATATTGATATTGCCTAATGCTGCTCATTACAGTTCCCAGCTTTGGCTGCCTGGGAATGTGTCTGAGTCTGTGTTTCAGTGAGGATTTCCCATGCTGTGTGTCTGCCTCACTTTTTTTCTCTTCTTCCAGCAAGATCTGTGCAGGATTTTTGCACCAAGAAACACAACAGAAGGTTTAGGCAATGTTAGCATATCTTCCATGATGGCAAACACAAAATGAAATTCCACTGGATCACATTTATCTTGTGAGATACTCAGGCCCCGGTGGATTAAAGTCCAGTAGAAACCAAGTGCCTTGCACTATTGTTCAAAACAATAAAAATCAAAAATCATTCAGAATGAGAAGTTGATCTGAAATATACAGAACGTATGCTAATAAATGCATGTAATATGTATATTCAATATTCTTTCCAATCCCATTTTTGATACTGGTTTCATTCCAGGCACAAAGGACACAATCACTTCCCAGAGATTCCCATTCCTCTGTGAACAGCTCTTCCATTCTCCACACAGCTGAAATATTTGTAACAATTTCTGGAAAAGGCTCTCCTTACTCAGAACTTTGTTTCTGTTTCTGCCCTCAGAGAAATAATAATAATAATAATAATAATAGTAATAATAATAATAATAATAATGAAAAGTTCAGCTCAATCCATCCCCCCACTCCCACAGTTACAGAAAATTCAGATTTTCATTAAAACCCAAATATTTCTCAGTAGTTGCCATCTGAAAAGACCAACTCTGCAAAGCATTGAAATGCTTAATTGCCATTGATTTTTAGCATTACTTAGATAATTTCTTCTTTTGGATCTAGGCCTGAGTGTTCAGGCGTTGAGAAAGGGTCACCTCTGAGTTCACGGCAACAGAGCCCCGCCTGATGTTCCTTGGGAGAAGCCACAAGTTAAACAGACAGGACCATGTGGGAAGGTCAGCCCTGCTCACAGCACGTCCCTGGAAGTCAAAAGGGACGGGGAGTCCAGCAGAGCAGGAGGATGGAATCGGCGTCCGCTGGAATTCTCTGAAGGAGCTGGAAAAGGAGCTGGGCTGAGGGGGGACAGTGCTTCGTGCCACACGGAGAGAGAGCAGGCGTGGCCTGGTACCTGCAGGGCTGCTCCAGAAACCTCCCCCAGAGCTGCAGCTGCTCCTGGAAGGAGCAGGAATGTGGTGGGAATCGGTTGAGATGGTCAGAGGTGGGTCCCTGTGAGGGTTTGGGTCTGGCCGCGTCCTCTGATGGTCAGGGATGGACTCAGAGCTCCGGGCCCTGCTCCTCCACCTGCTGCCCTGGGATAGCTGAGCCAGGAAAAGGAGGGGGCTCAGGCTTTCAGAAGGACAGATTTATTTTCTATTTCCTTCTCCCCCAAAAACTATAAGTAAAGGAGAAAAATTTGGGGGGAGAGGGAAAGTTATGCAGATTTTCTTTGGAAAAGTTCTTTTATGTTCTCTCCAGTTGTTAGCCCTTCTCAGCACATTTGGGTGATATTTTCTTACTTCCTTTGCAACACAAAGCCACAAATACACTTCCAAGTGCAAACTGAGATTCTCACGCGGTTTCCTGATTCCAAGAGCTGAGGCTGAAAAAATCTCCCAACACTCCAAACAACGCAATTCTGATTTGAAGAGTGGAGTGCTAAAGACACCAACAGAGCTGAAATGTGAATCTGATCTGCAAAGTATTTATAGAGAGAAAAAGAAATAAGAAAATAAAGCTGAATTCCAAATGCTTTCAAAGAAAGGTACAGTTAGCAAGTGGATTACTCCCAAGGAAAATTAATAAAGAAATAACTCGTATTTTAGATTTTAAAAAAAAGGTAAAAATCTCTGTAATGAGTGTTGTACCTTGGCTCTGACAGAGCCAACACCAGGCCTGTGTAGCACAGAATCCTCACACTGGGGGTGGTGGAGATCACACAGCTCTGGAGACACATCCCAGGGAGATGGATTTCAATCTCATCGGGGAAAAGATGACTCCTGGCATTTTTTTCTTGTGAAATTTAACAATATTCCCGATTATGGTGATTGGCCGCCCCTTTTTGCTGAAAACGGCCCTGAAGTTGCAGTGTGGCAAGAGGTGCCAGCCCAGCTGAACCATTGCTCACTCCCAGCTCTCTCTAAATACCAAATAATCTCCAGCACATGTTGGTTAAAAATTCAAGGACAGATGAATAATGAATACCAATGGACATTCCTGCATTAAAATTCAATGGTAGCAAAGGAAAATGGAACCAGGATATTTTCCAGGATCCCACAGGACAATTACAAGCACTGTTACTCTTCCCTAGAACAGACTCTCTCCCCTGAGCACTCCTCAAACATGAGGGGAAAGCAACCCCTGAGCAGGGAAAGGTGCAGAGTGCTGGGGCAAAGCCACCTTTTCCTCAGGGACTTCCTGACTGGAATGTGGAAGGAGGCACTTTTGGAGAATTACACATTTACAAGCTAGAGGTAACCATTCAGGAGTAACACAGGGCAGCAAATGCCACACCCTGCTCTCCTCTTCTAGGCCACAGAGCCTTGAGAAAGTCATTTAATCCTGATTTCAAGACTTCCCACAGGCTGTGGGAAAAGGCTGTGAGGCCAGGAGGGATCAGCTGGTACTGGCTCTGAAAATCAGTGCTCCAGTTTAAACAGGAATTAATTAAAGGAATTCCTTTGCCATGGGAAAATGCCCACGGGTCCACCAAGCAGTGTGACTTCCCAGATAACTTGAGAAAATCTTTGCTGTCCTCAATAACTTCCCGAGGCTCTCCCTGGGGTAGCTGGAGGTTCACAGGAGTCTCCTGGAAACATGGACACCTCTATATGCAAATATAACAATACAAGCAATAAGAAGCTTTCCAGGCAGATGCAGCACTAAGGGGGTTCTCATCCCCAGCAGTGAGAGGGAAGGAGTCAAATTTTGGGATTAAACATCATAAAATGCTAAACAAGAGTCACAGTGAGCCCAGCTTGTTATGCAAAAGCACGAGTCAGGAGTGTGACAGGAGACAGTTTAAATCCCTTTTCAGTTCCTCTCTGCTGCCTGGCAGAGCGGTGGGGAGCCAGGTATTCCAGCAGCACAGAACGCTTGGAGAATCACATTTTCCCGTTTATTCCCCTCTCCTCCTCCTCCTCCTCCTCCTCCTCTGTGCCTAAGCCCGATGCCGGCTGCCACTGCAGGCGTTCCCACACTCCGCTGTGCATCCCGAGGAGCTGGGATGTGCTCCACTAGCGGCTGAGTCGGGAGCAGATCAAGGAAAGGCAGCAGCTGATCGAGGCTGATTTGAATGACAGTGCCTAAACCTCCTGTTTACAACAGACAGGCCCATTCCTTGTGTTCCCTTTGGTGACGGATGCTGTGGCTGCAGTCACTCACGGGTGAGGTGGGAGCCATGACCTGCATGCAGGGCTCAGTGGGACACAGGTGATGATTTGTGTTTGGGTACAGTCTGGATTCAGGATATTCTACTTTCTCCTTGGCTTCTCACTTCCCTGCATCTTCCTGACACTGTGCCAGCAGTGCCTGTGGCTCACAAGTGACAGATACAATTCCTGCACATGGAGAAGACAAAATTTCTTCATGGGAATTTATTTTTGATGAAAACAGTTTTAAGCACTGGCACAGGCTGCCAGGGCAGGGGTGGGGTCACCATGCTTGGAAGCATCCAAAAAAGCTGTGTGGATCTGGTACCTGGGGACATGGTTTAGTGGTGAACATGATGGTGGTGCTGGGTGATGGTTGAACTCAATGTTTTCCAACCCTAAGGACTCAGATTCTAAGGTCAGGTCCCAAGAACCTCACCAAGTATTTGAAAGGTCCCAGTCTGGGTTTTGATGAATGAATACAGAGGATTATGATCCTGTCAGCTTATCCCTTGGAGACTTCCACCCCTATTGCAAGGGAAGCTGATCTTGGGAGACAGACACTGAAGCTCAGCTCAGATCACTGTTAAGGTTTTTTTTTCAATGCTCTGGATTAGGCAACTCAGCTGTGAAGTGGGAGCCAGAATTATGAATGGATTTAGTCCAGCAGGATTATGAATGGATTTAGTCCAGCAGAAGATGGAAGTGGGTGCCTGGGGAGGTGGTGTTTGAAAAGGTTCAACTGGAGATGGACTCTACAGCCTTCTGGGGAGAGTTTGTTCTGCTCAGGAGTCACTGGGTGAAGTCAGTGAGAATTCTGTTTTCTTTCCCTTTTCTTTGTTTTCGTTTTTCCCAGTGTGACAAAAGGAAAAGGTACCACACTGAAGGTCTGGTTTGACTGAAGTCCTTGGGTGGTTGTGAGCTCTGGCAGCACTCACTTGGTTTGTCCCCACCTGTGCCAGCTTCCTGGCTGCCCAGTTCCCAGACTGTTGTGTCCTTGGGGCCCAGAGCCAGGGGTTCAAAGATGAAGCTCTGGAGAGGCAGGGCATCCCTGGCAGCATTTAACAGAGGCTGCAGCAGCACAGGAGCCCTCACACCTCAAAGGAGGGATGCCGAGCTGTGTCAGGAGTGAGGGGTGTGAGAGACCAGTGGGGTTCCGTGGGGATGTACAGAAAGTCAGGATTCTGAGCCCCACTGACACCTCAGTGACTCCTGCAGCATCCCCTCCACATCCATAGGCTGGTACAGAAACCCAAGGGGAAAAAGCCCAAGGGGAAAAAATTTTGCCAGCAAAATCTTTTCAAGTGACTGTGGCTGCCAATGAAAAGTTGGATTGGGAAGGGGAGAAGACAGAAAATGAAGTGATTCAGCAATTCCACACATGGAACCTGGGAGTGAGTGGATGTGCTGCAGCCCCATCCAGCTGCCTCCCTGAGCAAGCCGGCTCCAGCCTGGCTGGGATGCAGGAGGCATTTCTGCAGCCAGCTTAAATGAGGAGCTGGTGATGACAGCAGACATTGTGGAAATGTCAGAATTTGTATGTGCTGAACGAGGGCTGGGTGGCCCCAGCTCGGACCAGAGGCTCGGGAGGATCAAGGAAAGGGAAGGCTGAGGAAAGAAGGGCTCCCACCTGGCCCTGCAGAGCTGTCACTGCACCATGTGGACAGTTCCTGCCAGAGCTGGTGCTTTTCCAGGGGTTGGAACATCAGAAAGACCAAAGGTCGGCTCACTGAGGCAGTGTCCCCTTCCCCAGGAAGTGGTGGGGAGCAACATCTCCTCAGCTAAGGGGAGGTTTGACCTGAAGGAAAGAGTTCCCCACACTCATTTCCAGAGCTCCTGGGTGCCCCAAGGAGCAGGGGAGGCTCCTTTGTGTTCAGTCTCACTGTTTCCCACCAGCTGATGACTTCCCATTTTCATTTTCCCCATCTCCTGTTGCGTTTAGAACAACATGAACAAAACAACCCCAAGTGGAACAGAGGAGGTGTTTGTAAACTTCAGACCTGCTCGGGGAGTCCTTACAAACCTCGAGGCGGGGTTATTGTTTGTACCAAATCCTGTTCTGTCAGGACTTTGTGGAATTGTTCCAGCCCAACTCTGTGGCTGATGAAATGAGGAATGAACTCGGATGGATGCACAGCCTTCCTGGTGGGATCACAGCTTTGGATCTCCTTGGATCTGAGCGTCCTCAGCATGGCAGGAATGTTTGGAAGCTGTTCCTTGTTTGACTGAGACAAGGAAGAAGTGAAGTGCAGCCTGTGCTTCCTTTCTTGAGTTCCCCCTCACTCAGAAATGCTTCTGGAAAAGGAATCACAAAGTCACAGAATCTATAAGGTTGGAAAAGACCTCCAAGATCCAACCTTTGACCAAATCCCACTAAAGCACATCACCAAGTGCCACTTCTACTAATTTTCTGAACACTTCCAGGCATGGTGACTGCACCACTTCCCTGGCCAGTCCCTTCCAAAGCCTGACCACTCTTTCAGAGAAGAGTTTTTACCTGCTATCCAACCTGAACCTCCCCTGGTGCAGCCAGAGCTCCCCTGGGGCTGTTCCCCTGCTGTCTGGACAAGGGCACCAGCGCAGGGTGGTTCAAACCAGCTCAGGGAGCTGTGGAGCACCAGCGTGGAGCCAAAGCTGCCCTGCAGCCCCTGACTCCGTTCTGTGCGGAGGGGCAGGTCCCGCCTGCGATCCCTGCATCGCTCCGAGATGCTTTCGTTCATACTGCAAGTGCAAAGGCAGACAAAGCCCTTCTCCTCAGCCGGTGACAATCGTGGCTCTCAGGAACTGCAGCGATTATCTGCAAACAAAGCAGAGGCCACCGCGTGCAGACGCATTTATTGCTTTCATTAGGTGCTGAACTGGCGTGTTTGTTACCTGGTGCCATGGGCCCGAGCTCAGCACAGGAAACCGGATTATCCCCGCTGGAGAGAGACCAGCAGGCTCGGAGCTGACTCTGACTCGGGTCTCAAACACGACTGCCTTGGTATTTCTGGGTTCTCCCACCTCCTGTTCAGGTGTTGGGCCACAGGAACTGCAGAAGGAACATCTTTTCCATTTATCAGGAGGAGATGCTCAGCTCAGCCAATGTGAATCCAAGGCTGAAGCAGAAGAGGGATAAGCAGGAGATGAAGTTAATTTGCCTGATGGAACTAAAGGGATGAAAGGGCCCTTTTTTCCCCTGTTCCTTTCCACCCCTCTCCTGGAATCTGGATTAACATCATTAATTTCTTCCCACAGCTCCATTTGCCGCATGCAGCTAAAACAGGAGTGGAGTTCTCCTCCTCCATGGCTTGCTAGGGAGGGGCTGGGAAATTAATTCCTGCATGGTACAAATTTGGAGCCTTGCCAAAGGCAGGGAAGGAAAAAGGAGAGGGAGAGATTACTCTTCTTGGGAGCCTAGCATGAAGATCTGCTCCTTGATATTATTAGGGAAGTCACCAAGCATTTCTTAATAAGATTTTTTAACAAACTAATCAGCAATATTGGATTTTCAAGGATTTCAGAGGGAATTCTTGCTAATTGAGGTGCTTTTTTCCATTAGCAGCTCCCAGCAGGAGCCTTGCACACAGGTGGAAGAGCACCACGTATCTTGTAAAATCAACAGTGCAGCCAATTTAAAAAAAAGCACAATTAGTGTGGCTGGTCCAAATTAGAATTGCAGATTCCTAATGGATCCAGATGTCAGGGCTAGGCAAGGCTGGAGGAGTCTGGTGTGCTTAAATTCAGGGAAAAGATTGGCACAGTCTATGCAGTGATGTGAATTCCCACTCCCCTCCCCACAGCAACGCAGCTCCACATTCCCTGGAATGGTCACTCATGCTCCCGGATTCCAGGAGGGTTTAACGACAGCCCAGTGCCGATCAAACACTTCTCTCTCCCACAGATGAAGGGAATGGTCAAGTGTGGCTTTGTGTCCTTCCTGGAGCCCAATAAAATGATAATTTCCAACTGAAAATCCAGTCCTGTGGTGTTTGCACCCTGCTCTGAACTCCAGTGGCTCTGTCCTGCCTCCTTTTGGTGTGATAAGAAGATCAGGCTTGATCCCTCTGCAGGACGGGGTCTGTGGGCTGGGATTTCTGCAGGGAAAAAGGGTGGGAACGGAGCACAACCGAGTCTGCTGAGTCTGTGGGAACCCTTTGGCTACAAGTTCTTCCATGCCTGGTCAGGCAATGCAGGTGCATTTGGAGCATGAGTTCAGGAAACTCAGAAAATAAATTCAGAAATTTTTCACTGTGGAAAGAATCACCGGGCACAGGGAGGAGCAGTGAGAGGTGTCTGAGCGGTGCAGAGGAGCACAGGAGGCAGGAAGAGGAACCTCCTTTGGCTTTGTGCAGTTGTGGGAGAGCATGTTCATGCTCTAAGTCTCTTGGTGGCCTGAGAATGCTCCTTGCAGAGACTCAGGGAACCCTGGAGTGGTTTGGGTGGGAAGGGACCTTAAAGCCCCCCCAGAGCCACCCCTGCCCTGGCAGGGACACCTCCCACTGTCCCAGGCTGCTCCCAGCCCCGTCCAGCCTGGCCTGGGGCACTGCCAGGGATCCAGGGGCAGCCACAGCTGCTCTGGGCACCCTGTGCCAGGGCCTCCCCACCCTGACAGGGAGGAATTCCATCCTTAATCCCATCTAACCCTGCCCTGCTTCAGGCTAAGGCCATTCCCCCTTGTCCTGTCACTACATGTCAGAGACATCCTTTTAATCTGATTTCCTGTTTCTCTTATAAATTCCTGTTTACAAAATGTATCCTAAACAATCGTTTTTTACCAGCCAATCTGAGACATTGCCTGAACCAGACAAGACAATCTTCTCTCTTGCGCAGCTGCCTCAGAAAAGCTTTTAAGACAAAGCTGCACATCAGAAAATTCTCACAATAACCATCGCTAAGAATGTACCAATGACCCTGGGGCTGTGCCCTCAACCAGCAGAAGAAATGACCCAGGATTACAGCAGTGTCTGCTCCTGCAGCTGGGCTTGTGCTGTTTGCTCCGGGAGTTTCTGCTCTCCCCGAGCAGGGGCTGTGCAGGGGCAGCCCTTTGGGGAGGGTGGAGGAGCCGGTCTCACACAGAGTGACTGCAGGCCACGCTACCCTGGCTTAGGCACTTGTGTTGTTGTGCATGACAAAGATTTCACTGCTCTGAATTCTGAGGCTTTGGGGCATTCCTCTTTCAAAAGCTTCCTTTGCATCACATACTTACTGGAGACTTCTGGCACTCAGGGCTCCAGACCGCTACAGACAGATCTATTCGCTCCATGCCTTGCGCTTTATGCAAATGCTACAGATGAAATACGAAATTTTCCGTAAACACAGCCCCACACTCACTCTTTCCCATTCTTTTCACACATGCTGATTTTCAGCTTTTTGCTGCTTGATTTAATCGCACTCCCAAGCTGCCTCCTCTCTTCCCTTCTCACTAAAGTAAAACACAACACCTGGGCTCTTGCTCTTGTGTTATCCCTTATTGCCTTTTTTGTTAGCACAGCACACAGAACGGAAAGGTCAAGAAGTGCATTGTTGAGTCTTTATTTCCACCCTGCCATTGTTAAAAACGAGATCCTGACTTTTTGGTGGGATAAAAGTCTGCTCGTTTTTATTAAAAAGAAAAACCGAAAGCGGAGGCCCAGGGTAAGCCTGAGTCCTGCATGACAATCCAGAAAAACAACAGATCAGCACCTGCACGATGCACAGCAGACTCCTTTTGACGCTCATTCCACTGGAAGATCTCCGCCTCACCCCCGGAGCAGTTCTTATAGCCTTTTCTGGTGCTCCAATTGGTCCTTTTTGGATCCTGCGCCCATTGGCTCATTTCCAGGAGTTTGATTGGTTTATAACAAGAATCATTCCGGACCACTCATTTCCTCAGGGCATCGAGTGATTGGTCATGTCCTGGTCCAATCACAGTCTTGCTGGATGCTATCGCTTTCCATGATGCAATCCCTTTCAGGATGTCGTCTCCTTCCAGATGCTTCCCTTTCCTCTTTACTCCTTATGGGGATCTAATGGCCATTTTCTGGTGTTACACCTGTACAGCTCGCAACGGTATTTAACCTATCAACAGTACAACTTCAGCCTTTCATAACAAGTAACATTCCCAGCCTTCCCCTATTAACAACCATTTTAAACTTTAAATAATTTATTACACCATGGAACACAAACCAGCTGATGGAGCAGGCTCAGGTTACAAGAGCTTTTCTGCTTCTCTTTGTTTAAAGAGGAATGGCTGAGGTGCTACAAAATGTGCTCAAAGAAACTGTTGTTGGGGCTTTAAAAGAACTGAAAACATCCTTTTATTTCCTTTTTTCCCCCCTACTACAAATGCCTTCATTGCAGCTCTTTCCTTCAACCCTCAGCGAGTCTTAAGGGTGAGGGAACAGCACTTGGGTCTGATTTGGTCTTCAGCTCTTCCTTCATAACAAGCCTCTCTTGTACCATTCCTGGGCAAAGTTTTTGGATTTTCCTGGTTAGGCTGGAGATCAGGGAGAGGTTCTTCTCCCAGAGGGTGCTGGCACTGCCCAGGCTCCCCAGGGAATGGGCCCGGCCCCGAGGCTGCCAGAGCTCCAGGGGCGTTTGGGCAGCGCGGCCAGGGGTGCCCAGGGTGGGGCTGTTGGGGGGTCTGGGCAGGGCCAGGGTGGGACTGGATGGTCCTGAGGGTCCCTTCCAGCTCAGGATATTCCATGATTCCAGAGCTGTGTGAGCAGGGAGCAGAGGATTGGATACCTCAGTGTGATTCTGAATTTGGCTGGTGTAACTCCATTCGCTAAGGAATGTTAAAACAATTAGAACCCCAACCTGCTGATGCCAGCAGAACTCCCAGCAGGGATGGGGCTCTTCTGCCAACACCCCACTGCTGCCAGCTCAGCTCGTGGCACTTGGGGACACTTTACATTGAAGCTGGCAAGTGCCACACAGGGAGCCTGGCGGGCCAGAGAGGATCTCTGCCATTCCAGCCTGGTCCCCAGCCATTCCCTGCTTCCCAAGGCTCTTCTGGTCTCACAGCCTCACAGCTGATCCCCAGGAGTGGATTATCCCCCTTGAGCCCAGTGTGCTCCAGGCCATGGAGAATTTGGCCTCTGGTTTCCTCTGCAGCTGCAGGAGCAGCACCAGGCAGAAGAGTTTGGATTTCACCCTCTGCAAATCCACCCCAGAAATGGTGTTGGCCCAAAGCAGCACATTCATGTCAGAGGGCACCTGTGTGTGCCCCAAGACGTGGCTTTTCCAGGCTGTGGAGGGACTCCCTGGAGCTGCACCCACATCAGGCTGAATGGAAAGGGCCAAGGCTCCGTTTGGCTTCTGGCTGACCTCAGCGTTGGCAAATACCTGGAGGCAGCATTCCCAGGAGTGGCCAGCACTGTTTGCAGGCTCTTGGGAAGGCCTCCTTGTTATAAACGAGTCCAGATATCAGAATAAAATTAATCCGAGTTTATTAATCCGCAGCTGGGAACAGAGGATGGTGAGCAGTCCATCATCCCACTCAGCAAAACAGACAAAAAGATAATCCAACAACAGCCCTCGACCACAAAATGCTCACTCCCTCTAGCTCCAACAACCACCCAAAAAACCCGCCCCTTCGCCACGAGACGCCCTTTTTAATTCCCCTGGTCCCATCTCCCAAAAGTCTCAGTCCCCAATATCCGCTTCCTGTTCGTCGTCTCTCTTCTCCGAGGCGCCATGGGATCTGTAGTTCTGCTATGGCAGCTACCGGCTCCGTGCCTTGGTGCTGTCTTCTTTCAATCAGCTGTTCATCTCTCCCGTGGTTCCATGAGATGCATCATCATCTTCTGAGGCAGCAGCCAAACCTGTACATTGCTTAGACATGCTCAAACACTTTTATTAGTTAATATACTTTGCATTACATCCAATCCTTTTAATGTTTATAACATCCCTTGTGTTCCCTGGGAATTCAGAACTCCTGCCACCAGCTTCAGTCCTTCCCCTGCCAGCTGCAGGAGGCAGTGACAAGCTCCAGTCTGTTCTGAGGAGCCTGAGAAGAGACTTTCTCCACACTGCAGCTCCCCCTGTCCTGTCCCTCCATCCCTTGCCCAAAGAAGTCCCTCTTCAGCTCTCTTGGAGCCCATCTAGGCGCTGGAAGGGGCTCTAAGCTCTCCCGGAGCTCTCCAAACTGACCATCCCTGGGTGCTGTTATTTCTCCTCCTGGGCAGTTTATTAACCCTTTGTGAACCCTCTTGTTGCTGAGTGAAAGTGCAGCTCGAGGCTGAGTCTGGTCTTAGAGCTGTAAAACACCTCTCAAAGGCTAAAAATGCTTTTTCAGCCACTGTAAAACTGCTGTGGGCAGAAAGGGACCCTCGGCCTTGCCTGGCTCCTGGGACATGTTCCTGTCATCCTTAAATGAGGATTTTTCAGCTAATTAGCATCACCATGTGGACATTTGCTGTTGCTCAGCAGCACTTCCCTGCCACCAAATAATGTCGCCTGAAAAATGTGATTCTCGTTTCCCTCCAGCTCCACAAGAGACAGTTCCCAGTACTCACTGCAAGGGCTTGGTCTGTTTAAATGCTGGGATCCTCCAGGGAGTATCAAGGCCCTGAGCAGGAGCAAACCTGCAGCTCTGCGGAGGAGGGGCCGGCTGGGAACAGGGTGTTGGTGTTTGAAGCCCCCTTTGGCTTTGTGACTTTCCCTGCAGCTGTCCCACAGAGCTAAGGAGAATTGTAATGAACTCTGGCCTACTTTCTGACATCTTTAATTAATCAGTCTGGTATAGTGGCCAGGACACTGTGGGGCACCTGAGATGTGTTCAGAGGTGTTTGAGTGTTTCAATGTGCTGGTTTCGCTGTTCCCAGTGAGCTGGGCAGTCCTGTTGCTCACTTAGTGTTGCAGAATGTGGGACAGCTTTAAGGTGAAGCCTTTCAGGATTGGGAGCAGGCTGGCTGGAGCAAGCGGGAGCAAGCTCTGGGGATGTGCAGCTTCCAGACTGAACATGAACACCTGAAAAACCCCAGAACAAAACATTACACACCATAACTGGTACACAATCACAGCAAACAAATGGAAAGGAGCCTGGGTATCCCACTGCAGTGTGCCCTGGAGCTGTGCCCTGGATACACAGGGCTCTGCAGGAAAATAGGCTCCCTCCCACCCGGAGCTGTTTGCACCTCACAGATAGAGACACCCCGAGAAGGTCGGGGGTTCTCCCTCTGTCTCTCCCAGGATTCAGGGTCCTTGGATTCCCTTGCCTGAGGAGCCATGGCTGTTTAACAGGCAAATTGTCTCATGGACATTTTCCACCCTGTTTTCTCAAACATGCGCTCAAAGCCTGAGCTGATCTCCTGCATATTTAAAGTGCTCAGCGGCAATTTAAGAGGGCAGCAATTACTCCACACGTCCTTCTGAAGGCTAAATGGCTCAATAGGCTGGGTTTAAGGCTAATCCAGAGTGCATCGTTCCCTAGCAAGAGCAGTAAAGGCAGTTTTGACAGCCAGCAGCTGCAGGAGGTGCCTCAGGAGCAGCTGGAGCTCACGCTGTGTCACCTGGCCCCTGGCTGTTCCGAGGGCTTGGAGCTGGCAGGGATTGCTGGATTATTGGAGAGTATTCAGTGTGTGGAGAGGGGAGTGAGGGAGCAGTCCTGGTGCGGAGCTTTCCTAGGGCACACCTGTCCCCAGGTATCGTTTGCACCATCAGGGGACTGTGCTTCCCCAGTTGCTGTCCACACCGGGGCAGTCCCCCGGGAGCGCCGCTGCGGGGCTCGGGGAATTGTCATTTCAAGAGGCAATTATGTTAAAGCTTTAGGAGAGGCCCCAAACAGCTCAGCTGCTCTGGCAAATCCGCTCAGACGATGAAAGAACATTTGAAGTCTGACAACTTCATTTTCCTCTACAAACACAAGTACCAGAGGAAAATACCGGCTGGGCAAGCTGGATAACTGAGGAGTGGGAAGGGTTTTTGAAAGGAGAGCTGTGTCTGGAGACTGAAGCACCAGTAGTTCTGGTGATTTATTTGTGGTGCATGTCTGTGCAAAATCTCTGCGTGAGCTTTGATAAATGATTTGGGATCCCAAGTGCCTGAGGCCTCTGGGAAACGAGTTACAAAGTGCTGAAATCCTGATGTCCCTCTTCTCCTGTGGCCAGTGCAGAGATCCAGCTGTTTCCAACACAGGATCCAAACTGTCCATGTTCACAGAAGGGCTCTAAGCTCTCCTGGCGTGGCAGCAGCAATAAATTATGGTCATGAACTCCACATTCCTCTCGCTACTGGTAGAGTAAGAACCAGACAGATCTCTCTAAAGTGCATCCAAAGGTGCCTTTTTTCTTTAAATTTGCAGATAAGGAAAAAACAAACTTCAATTTAGTGGTATGGCTTAATCAGCTGAGTGAATAATGCACTCAGGGTGGAAGTTTTATATGGGAAGAGAATAACCTGATGTTCAGCTGGGAATCTTTAGGAGTTCTGTGGAAACAGCACGATCTTGCACATGGGTTTGGTGCCCACTTTGGAAATAACTCCATAATAACCATGCTTCTCAGTTTTAGGAAATCTTTTTTCCCAAAGTCCTGCTGTGCTTATAGAGAAATTCCTCATGCACAAGCCTGTAACTCACACTGTGCAGGTGAGCACAGCAAGCCCTGCCAGTTGACCAAATGACCACCAGTTCCTGCTTCACACTGTACCCTCGCAGCAGCTCACATTTCAGAGCTGTCACATTTACCAGCGCTTACCTGACCTTTGGATAAACCCCAAATCCTCATGCTGGCATCTCTTCCTTGCTCCTGCACATCCCGCAGGGTTGGGGGTTCTGGGATCTCCCTGTGGAGTGCTGAGGCCCAGGGCAGCTTAATCCCCCTCTTCACACCCATTTCAGAACCACCAAGCTCTGAACAATAAGCCTGTGGTGGAGTTAATCCTTCCAAAGTCTTCCTTCTTGAAAAAGGGGAAAGCTGCAGGGAGCACAGACTGGAAAACCAGTGTCTTGGACAGGTCCTTCCTCAGCGAGCTTTGCAGTGGGCCTAGAGTGAAAATGGAGGCACAAGGTAACTCTTCACTAATAGGAGCAGAAATGTTTTTAGGTGAAGCTTAAACCTCTCTCACCTCTCCTGAAATAGCACCTGAGGAGGCTGGAGATGGCCCAAAGCAGCACCTACAGCCCCAGCTCTGCTCTGGTGCTGTTGGGAACGTTCCCATCTCCTGCTGCTTCGCACATGGATCACTCTGCTTTCCCTTCCCATTTTACCTTAACTGTGCTGTAGGATCCTCACGGTTCAGGGTCACATGGAGCAGAGCCAGCACGTTCTTTCCTCACTCTGTCTGCTCTAATTACTCTGCTAATTACTAGTTGCTCATCATCAGCCCATTGCTCCTCCGTAATTCCTCTGAAGACCTGTCTCCATTCACCAGGCACATCACCTGGGGAGCAGCAGCAAAAGCTCTGGGGGTGGAATTTCTCTTCCTGGAGCTGAGAATACCTGGGTCAGTTCTAGACGGTATTTTCCAGAGCTATTTGGACATCTGGGGTTTCTATTTTGGACATCGCAATTACCATGGAAATTTTTTTTGACAAACTGGGCTCCCCTGCTAAAGCCCAGAGTTCAGGATGTGTTTGGACAACACTCTCAGGCACAGAGTGGGATTGTTGGAGGAGTCCTGTGCAGGGCCAGAGGCTGGACTCAGTGATCCTTTTGAGCCCATTCCAACTCAGGATATTCCATGATTCTGTGCCCATGATTCCAGGGAAATCAGAGCTGTTCGGGGTATAACCAGGATAACAAAAGAAATTCCCCTTCATGGGTCTGCAGTAGGTGCTAAACCTGTGTGCTGCCTGGTCCTTCCAAGTCAACTCCAGGCTCCAAAGGGGTCTCTGGATATTTAAATGTGATCCATGAGAATTCCAGTTGAAACCTCAATTCCAAATTCTTGGTGACCAGGCTTGGAATCCTCCCCTGTGAGGGTGGGCAGGCCCTGGCACAGCTGTGGCTGCCCCTGGATCCCTGGCAGTGCCCCAGGCCAGGCTGGACGGGGCTTGGAGCAGCCTGGGACAGTGGGAGGTGTCCCTGCCATGGCAGGGGTGGCTCTGGATGGGCTTTAAGGTCCCTTCCAACCCAAACCATTCCACGATTCCACGATTCTAAGTTTGGAGATGTCCATGACCATCCCAGAACCTCAAGGGGAGGACAGAGCCTGGCTGATCCGAGACAGGCAATCACCGGGGCTCCAGAGGAGAGGAAAAGCAGAGTTGTCACCCCATTGTGCTCCCTCCAAAGCCATCTGTGTTTGCAGCCCTTCCCGGGACGTGCGGGAGGGAACCATCTGTGTTTTCCTTGGGAGAGACAGCTTGTGGGGAAATAGACGGGTTGTTAACGAGACAGGCAGATGGCAAATCCAGCCGATGTCGATGACTGCACTTCAAAGGGATAATCAATAATCAGGCAATTAGGCTCAGCTTGACTCAGGAGGAGACTGGAGACATTCAGGAAGATGCGTTTTCCAAGCCTCCTTTGGAGATTCAGGGCTGGAGCTTCTGCAGCAGCAGAGTTTTACAGGAACCTCCTGCAGATCAGTGAACACAGACCCTTAATCACAGCTGATTGTTCACAGAGCAGCTGATTGGCAATATGGGAATATTTTATGGACTATAACTTTGTTTCAAAACGAATGTCTCATCTTTCTCCATGATTTCTCTCCTCTTATTTTCTTTATTTTTTCTTTTTTTTTTTTTTGGTCCTAATTTTCAGAGTTCTTTTGGGGAATTTATTTAAATTTTATTTACCTAAATTAAAATTTCTGACTCCACAATATAATTTGAAGATAAGACTCAAAAGCTTGTATGAAAAGAAAAAAATCTTGTCCTTAACATAAAACACTTCTCTGGTAGATTTTATATGTGGATTTCAAAGAGTTTAAAATGACTGAAAATGTTTTGGTGTGCTGACGTTCACTTTAATGAAGGAGTTCCTTGAAACAAATATGGGTTCAGTCTAACCAAATAGTTCATTAGTCTAGGAGTCTAATTAACTTCCTGCACAACACAGAAAAAAAGATTCTGAGGGGAGGTTGAAATTATTAAAACGTGGATGTTTTTTACTGGCCAGGCCTGATTTTTCCTTTTTGAAGTCAGTGTTTGAATTTAATTTTTTTTCTACATGAAGTACAGTTGAATATGAAATGCAGTCCCTCTAAATTATTAACAATAAATATTTACACTCAACCAGACCAGTACAAAAAGGAAAAATTAGACTGTGAGTATTGATGGATTGGGAGCACGTTCTCTCCCCCCAGAAAACCCAAACAAACCCCAAAACAAAACATCTCTTGCAAAATGAGTTGTTAAAAGCCTTGGGAACTGGATCCATCCATGCAAACCAAGGAGGAAGAGCGGCCAGGGCTGGAAGACTCGAAGACTCCAAATGTTTCATTTGCTGGAGTCCTCAGCCTGCTGGCAGAGTGAGGAGACCAAGCGTGAGGAACTTAAACCAGACAAATTCAGATTGCAAGCAAAACATAAATGTTTAACAGAGGTTAACCCAGCTCCGGCACATTTCACAATAGGCACTGTTGGATTCTCAAGCTTCAGCAATATTTAAGTAAAAAAATCACTTTTTTTGTTTTGTTCCAGTTGAGATCCAGAGTAACTCAGACACAACCAATGACTGGGCTATGCAGAAAAGCAGAGCTTGTGTTCAATCCTTTTTGCCCTGAAGTGTGACTTGTTTTGACAGACCTTGGACTGTGTTTCCCTGCCAGCTGTTACTTACGAGAGCTGGAATTGTTATTTCTCTCCTGCTGAGATTGGCTGGTTCTGCACTAAAACTGTTTTCCATGAGCTGTTTCTGGAAATCCCTTTTGGAGTTTATCGTGCACTCAGTGCATTTTGGGACTTCAGGCCAGTGAAGAGAAAATGTCCAGTTTGTGAAATTTGGGGCACCTGGTTTTTGAAGGGTCTCCCAGAAGCAATAATTTCAGGCAGAGAAGACAAATCATTGCTGGACTCATCCAGAATGTGACACTTAAATCAGACAAACCTGAACTGTCCCTTTTATGTAGACAAACGTGTCCACACAAACACTGTTATTATACCCAAATGCCCAGACTAAACCAAATGGTCAGTCTGAGCTTTTGACTGAGCAGATACCTTTTATTTTGTATTTTCTAGCTCTAAATTAATTAGTCTCTCACCTATATCAGCATTTTTGGCCATGGTCTCTCTGCACCTTTGCCTCTAGGCTGATGTGTTGAATGATGTCAATCTGGGTATTGATGAATTCATGGAATCATGGAACGGTTTGGGCTGGAAGGGACCTTAAGAATCACACAGTGCCACCCCTATCATGGGCAGGGACTCTTCCCACTATCCCAGGGTGCTCCAAGCCCTGTCCAGCCTCGCCTGGGACACTGCCAGGAATTCAACCAAGTATTCCCACAAATTCAGCAGAGAAGATCCGTAACTCCTCGCCTTGTTGTGGGATCAGGCTCCTCTGATCCCTCACCACCGAGGGGGGTTTTGCTCCATAACCACACATTCCACAAGAGGCAGATTTTGGTTAAACTCCCTGGGCCACTTTGAATGTGCCCCTGCCAGAGTTCAGCTCCCTCTCACTTTATGAAGAGCCTCCTAAAATCCATCCCCGTCTTACTCCAACTCCGGACACAGTGGGTGCACCGTTGGCAGAGCAAACAATGGAGAATTTGCAGCTGCTTTGGGGATGCAAATTCTGCCCAGGCTGGTCCATATTCCTCGCGGATAATGAGCTCTCCCAGCAGGAGGGGCGCTGGGACAAACCCATCCCGGCTCCACAGGCAGAGCAGGTGCTGCTCTTCAGCCTCCTCAGCGATTCGAGGAGAGCTTCACCCCAGCCTGGGAGCTCTGAGCTCAGCAAAGCTGCACCACCAGCTGCACAGAGGGCTGGGGAGCCTCAGCAGGGAGAGCCGACTCAGGGCCCCGCAGCTCTGCAGGCAGAGATGCTGATTTGGCTCCCAGGGATGAACGACAATCTCGTCTCATCAGTGCAAACTCACTCTGTTATGGGACAGCTTCTGCTTTTTACTAGAAATGTGTTTGGAGGGGAGGAGTGACTGTGCTTGGAAACTGAGACAGTGAACAGTAAAATCTTTATTCCAGATGTTTCAGTTTCTAACCTGCATTTTTATTTCAAAACTTTTGAGCTTCATCTTTCCAAGTCCTTAAGGATGGGCTGAAATGGAGGGAAAATATGCAAGTCTGTCAAAGAACAAGCCACGAAAAAGATCTAAACTTTCCATTTAATCTAGTTCTAAAATTTTATTTATTTTTGGAGTACTGAAAAGTTCTGTTCTTTATTCAGTGATTTTCTTCTGAAAAAACTGCCAGTGATTTTTCTCCTCTATTTGATGCATTAAGTTGGTATCTTTGTTGAAGCAGGGAAAGATAAAGGTGCTTTTTCTTAGTCAGGATGTGCAGGGCTGTGTTTTGTGGAGTCCTAACTGGTTTTGGTTGGAAAGGGACCTCAAAGCCAGGGGGACCCCTCCCACTGTCCCAGGCTGCTCCCAGCCCCGTCCAGCCTGGCCTGGGGCACTGCCAGGGATCCAGGGGCAGCCACAGCTGCTCTGGGCACCCTGTGCCAGGGCCTGCCCACCCTCACAGCCAACAATTCCTTCCCAATATCCCATCCATCCCTGCCATGCTCCAGCTTAAGGCCATTCCCCCTTGTCCTAACAAAGCATTGTGACATTGTCCTAACACTTCCTTGTGCAAAGTCCCTCGCCAGATCTACAGGAAATGTTTATGTTCCTATGAACTCATTCTGACATTGTTTAACTTTTTGGCATTTATATTGCACATTTTTCCTGTTTGTATTGGACATCAGGAGGAATTTCTTCATGGAAAGGGTGGCCAGGCATTGGAACTGCCCAGGGAGTGGGGGAGTCTTCACCCCAGGAGATGTTCAGGGAAGGCCTCGATGTGGCACTGAGTGCTCTGGGCTGGGGACAAGATGGGGATTGGGCACAGGTTGGACTTGATGACCCTGAAGGGCTTTTCTTCAATGATTCTACAATCATCTATTATTTTGTATGTCATTATTTGTCATAATAGATGTCAACAGACACTGCTATCAATGAATAATCAACAAAGCTCTTTAAAAAGCGTCTAATGCTTTAGAGAAGTGCAGCAGTTCCTTAGCACTGATTGAAAATCCAGTCTTTTCCACATCCAAATATCCTGTTTATATTGGAAAGTGTTTGATTACAGCAAGCTGCAGACATTTTCCTCTAGAAAGAGATGAGACATTTCAATCAGTGCTGAACAGCAGTAGAACTTAATGATGTGAAAAAAACCCCCTAAAAGCCTGACTACATTAACTCTTCTATGATAACACATTATCTGTGCTAGAGGGAGCAGAGTGTTCAGGAAATAATGGGGAAATGTTAAAACTAATATACACTGGAATAGAATTCCTTTCCTGAAACCAAGGAGTATTTTTAGAAAGCTAGTATCTCACAGAATTCCAGTTTAATGAAGTGTTATATCATGGAAATGAGTTTTCAGATGTTAATTTCTGCTGAAATAGGAATTCTGAACTTGGGAAGGCTCTTTTCAGGTTCTCCAGCTCAGTTTTCTAAGGAAATGAGGCTGCTGGGTTGGGACTGCCTGTGCACAGGTTTCTGTCTGTGTTTGAACCCTTGGGCCAAGTTCAAGGGAATTTGGGGAGGAATTAGAGGTGTCAAAGGTCAGACAGGTCCTGTGAATTTTGGGAAGATCAGAGGCCATATAAATGCAAGAGATCCCATAAATCAGGAATGGATCAGACACCGTGATGCCCCAGATCTCCACAGGTGTGAAGGCCACTGCAGGAGCACTGGGGTCAGCCCGTGAACAGCAGCAATTCCTGAACCCACGGGAATGGCCTGAATTTTTGATTGCAGTCCCTGGAGGCTGGAGACATCAGTGTGGGTTATACCAACCCGTCAGGGAAGGATCTGCATCCCTGCAGTGGCACAGGGGGACAGGTGCCCCTCCAGGAGCTGCAGTCCCTGTCCTGGGGACACAGGAGGTGTTGGGACAGACCCACACATGTGAAGCTCATTGGTGCCTCATCCTTCCCAAAAGTAATTTTTGCATTCAGCACTGGAGAAGCTCCTTGTGCCGCAGCAGGGCTCCGAGGGTCATTTCCTGTGAATATCTCTGGCATCTGTGAGTGGGGCTGATGCTAATTCCGAGTGACAGGAGCGTCTTCTAGCCCAGGGCCTCGTCAGCAGGGCCGAGCGCTCAGAGATGACAGCCCAGCTCCCTCAGCAGACTCGGAGCTGTCATTCCCACGCTGCTGAGCCCGTCAGGGCTCTGCTGAACTCATTTCAGGGAGAGCACAATGGCAGCAGTGCTGGGGAAGGGAGGGAGGGCTGTGGAAGCACTGCGAGGTGTGGAGCGGATGGGGCACGGAGGGGTGGGGGATGAGGGAGGGGATGAGCGAGGCTTGTCAGCCCAAACCAGGCTGGAATGATAGCCCAGGACATGGAGCTAACTCAGCTGGAGCCAGGGATGATGGTTACAGGATTGGGATGCTGCCTGGAAGTCCTGCTGGAGAAAGTCCTGTCCTGCTCCAGCTGGGATAGGGTTCATTCATTGCTGGCAGCTCCTGCAGTGCTGAGCTTTGGGATCAGTGGGAACAGTGCTGGCAGCACTGGGGCTGAGCTGGGGCTGAGCAGGGGCTGAGCTGGGGCTGAGCAGGGCTCACTCTGAGTCAAGGAGTCTTCAGTGTCTTTGCTCTGCCAGAGAGGAGCTGCACAAGAAGCCAGGAGGGAGCAGGTCCAGGACAGCTGAACTGGCAGAGGGACATTCCAGACCAGGAAACACTGTGCTCAGAATATGAAGTGTACCAAGCTGTATAAAAGGGGCCATCTCGTGTCTTTGGGAAAGGAAATAGGGAAGATCCATTCCTAGGGTGGGAGATGTGGACTTTACATCTTAGCTGGAGAAGGGGCTCATGTGCTTTGATCCCAGAATGGTTTGGCTGGAAAGAGACCTTAAAGCCCATCCAGTGCCACCCCTGCCATGGCAGGGACACCTCCCACTGTCCCAGGCTGCTCCCAGCCCCAGTGTCCAGCCTGGCCTTGGGCACTGCCAGGGATCCAGGGGCAGCCACAGCTGCTCTGGGCACCCTGTGCCAGGGCCTGCCCATCCTCTGAGTAAAGAATTCCTTCCTAATCAGGGGCCACTTTCCTTCTGGAGAATATGTCCACAAGGAAAGGGCTGAGTATGAAACCGAGCTTGTTCCCCTAAGCTTAGATCATTCCTGGGAAAGCATAGAAGGATGTGAACTTCTCCCAGAGCTGGGATGGTTCCTACAGGGTTACACAAATGTCCAAAGAGCCGTGAGCAGGATGTGGGGAGGGAGAGACATCTCTTGGATGTGCCCCCTTAATGCACGGAGAGCAGCTGTTCCCTGTTTGTTTCAGTGCCCCTTCTTCCCAACACTTGAAACAACAGTGTTTGTATTGAGATATTGAATAATAAAGGTCTAAGGGGGATTTGGGGTGACAGTTTGGGGTCAGTGCTGTGCAGCCAGTGCAGCTCAGGGGAAGAGCTGAGCTCGCACAGGGTGGGGGTCTGGCCCAGGGGCGCACTGCAGACAGCCCCGGTGGGTGGATCCCTCCTCATGGGGATTCACCCAGCAGCAGCAGCAGCATTTGAGGGAAGCACGCTGACCTCTCTCCTGTTGGTGTTCGGGGTCCCTACACCCAGCGTTATGGGAGGTGAAACACCCGGGGTAGTGCAAAGCCCCAGGGATAAAACAGGAGAGCGTTTGAAGCTCTGGGCTGGAAGCTCTGCAGAGGTCCAGGGAAATCTGCTGGGATCAGTTCTCACATTTTTCAGATAGCTGGGAATTTTTTATTTGGCTTGGGGGAACCACTTCTTTTGTGGTCCCGTTCAGAGGGAGCGTTGGGCTCCTTGGGAATTGCTCAGTTCCTGGTTTAAACCAGAATTTCAAATCAAGTCTAAGAGAGCTGCCAAGACCTGAGTGAGACAGGTGCCCTCCCTGCACCTCCCTGGAGCGAGGTCCAGCATCCCACCTTGACCCAAAGAGCAGGAAAGGTCCTGTGGGCCCGAGGTGTCTGGGGAATTCATCTGTACTGGAAATATTGACACTTTTACTCCTCAAATTTACCTGACTCATTGAGAGCTGGGCTGGAACTGATTAATTAGTCCTTGGCCAAACACTTTGAGATTCTCAGATAAAAGGCAGCCTGGAAGTCCAAAGGATGTAGAGCATTTATCACCAGCTGAGAGAGACCTGAAGAGCTGCGGAGTGTTCAAAGGAGTCCTGCCAATTAATTTACACTTAAACAGAAGTGTCGGGGTTGTTTTGCTGAAAGTTTTGTTTTTCTGAAAATTGAAAAACAAAAAATCAAACCAAAATCAAAAAGCAAACATGGAAACGGGCGAGATTCGTTGGATAATGTAATGCCTTTCCATGTTCAGTTTTGCTGATGAAAGCTTTAACACTTGAAAATTTAGTAATTCTCTGATTCTCAACAATAATGCACAGGAAATATGTAAAGGCTCGTTTATTGCTGTGAAAAGCAGGTAAAATAAAGCTGCTAAGAAAGTGATGATGCTGTGGTAAGCCAGCCTGTCCCCAGGGAAGGAAAAATGGTTTAGCTGTTTTCTCCTTTGAGCTGAAATACAAGATGCAGCTAGAGCACTTAACCCAGGAGTAAATCGTTAGAATTTCGGAGATGTGTTAATGAGGCGCTAATTAAAGGTGGGGAAGGAGGAAGGATCTGTCCTGCAGAGCTGTCCCAGCCCTGGGGCCCAGCACAGGAGGGACCTGGAGCTGCTGCAGAGAGCCCAGAGGAGGCTCCAGCATGGTCCGAGGGATGGAGCAGCTCTGCTGGGAGGAGAGGCTGGGAGAGCTGGGAATGTTCAGCCTGGAGAGGAGACTGGGGGTGACCTCACTGTGGCCTTGTGGGGCCTGAAGGAGCCACGGGAAACAGGGAGAGAGACTGGGGACAAGGGCTGGAGGGACAGGACACAGGGAATGGCTTCCCACTGCCAGAGGGCAGGGAGGGATGGGATTTTGGGCAGGAATTGTTCCCTGTGAGGGTGGGCAGGCCCTGGATCCCTGGCAGTGCCCCAGGCCAGGCTGGACACTGGGGCTGGGAGCAGCCTGGGACAGCGGGAGGTGTCCCTGCCATGGCAGGGGTGGCCCTGGGTCGGCTTTAAGGTCCCTTTCCAGCCAAATCACTGTGGGATTCTGTGATTAAAGTTTGTTTGGGTTTTTTTGTTTGGTTGGTTTTTTGTTTGTTTGTTTGTTTTTTTAAATCAGTGAAACTTCTGAATGAGAGGTGATTTTATTGCCTCCCTCTGAATTTTGAAACAAGTTAAAATTACACCCCTTTGTCCGCAGAGCTGCTGCTGGCAGACCTGGAGAGGGACATGGAGCTGCTGTGGAAGTTCCACCATCAGCTCCTTATTTTAAGACTATGTTTGTAGTTTTCTATAACATGACAACTGTGGTACCCTACAAAGGGGCTGGAGGGGGCTTTTCCCCTCTTCCAGCAGCTCCTGGGCACCAGTTCTGGGAGCAGCAGAAGTGCCTTGCCTAGTCCACAGCCTCAGGAGAAGTAACCAGTGCAGCAGTGAGGGCAGAGGTGGTGGGTGGGCACAGGGGGCAAAAAACCAAGAGATGAGGGAGACCCTGAGCAGTCCAAGTGGAGATCAGGGGGTCCATCAGCACTTGAACACCATCACTTGGACTCTGCAGTTAAAAATACAGGCCAAGCTTGGGGGAATCACCCAGAGCACTGCTGTCAGTCCTCACCCAGGCCCAGAGAGACGAGGAATCAGTCTGTGCTCAGATTAAAGCCCCTCTTTTGGAAATACAGGAGTTGAGTCATCCCTCGCTCTCCACAGAGATCACAGAGCTCTTGTTTGCCATTCTTGCACTGCAAATTCCACAAAATCTTCAAGTATAATAAAATTATGTGTGTGGGGACAGGAGGGGAAGAAATGTAAATCTGTGTTTTGATGATTTATCTTGGAAAACAACAACAAAAAAATCTCACCTGGAGCCTCTGGATAATGAGACATGTTGATTCCATGCAGATTGTGCCTTTGTTTGGATGCTTTTAAGAAAGTGAATTATATTTGTCAGTAAATACCCGCTCCAGCAATATGGGGGATATGGCTTTTTCATGGAATCCCAGAATGGTTTGGGTTGGAAGAGACCTTAAAACTCATCCAGTTCCACCCCCTGCTCTGCAGGGACACCTTCCACCAGCCCAGGGTGCTCAGAGCCCCTTCCCAAGGTTTTGTATCCTCTGGTTCACCCACCTCCTGAAGCTGAATGACTCACGGATGTTCTCAAATAGCCTTTGGTGTATTTTGGGACAGAAAAAGGAGATGGTGCGAAGGCAATCATTTCTCATGGATTTTTTGTTTTGCTGGTTGACCCTGGGCTCAGTAAAATTTTATTTCTAAGAAAACCACAGGACAGAAAAGAAGGGTTTGTTGTTTCTTTATGCATTAACTTGACCTTGCTGGATTTTCAGGACAGGTTTAACCTTTGCCTGCTGCTGGTACCAACTGGAACATGTGAAGAGCTCAAAGCATGGGCTGGGAGTGTGGGAAAGGCTGCAAAATAGGCAGGGATACCTTAAGATAAAGTAGCAAACAGATGGGGGGAACAGTTTTAAAATGAGCAATCACAGCTGTGTTGCTTTTGCTCAGCCTGGGTTTTGGTAGTGGGGGGTGCACAGAGGTGGCTCCTGTGGGAAGCTGCTGGAAGCTCCCACCATGTCCGGCAGAGCCAGTCCCTGAAGATGGATGTGCTGCAGGCCAAGGCTGGGCCAGTCAGAGATGATGGTAATGCCTCTGTGATAACAGAGTTAAGAAGAAAATCAAAACAAAGTGGGGCACGAGCAGTTTTTCTGTCCAGAGAAGAGCAGGAGTGAAAGCATGTGAGGACAACATCCTGCAGACACCAAGGGCAGTGCACAAGGAGGGGCAGGAGGTGCTCCAGGCGCTGGAGCCGATTCCTCTGCAGCCCATGGTGAGACCATGGTGAGGCAGCTGTGCCCCCCCAGCCCATGGGGATCCAGAGGGAAGCAGAGATCCACCCGCAGCCTATGGGGATCCACGGGGAAGCAGAGATCCACCCACAGCCCATGGGGGAGGTGCCCGTGCCGGAGCAGGTGGAGGAGGAGGCTGTGATCCTGTGGGAGACCCATAGAGAGAGGGGCCCTGCTGCCAGGCTGGAGCAGCCTGTCCTTGGAGGTCTGCAACCCGTGGGGAGAGACCCACCCGCAGCAGGTTTGGGAGGACTCTGCCCGTGAGAGCGGACCCACGCCGGAGAAGCTCACAGAGAAGTGTCTCCCGTGGGAGGGACCCCACGGCCTCACAGGGAAGGATCCTCTCCCGAAGGAGCAGAAGGAAATCTCGGTGATGAGCTGACCCAAAACCCCCCTGCCCCATCTCCCTGCGCTGTTGGTGGGAAGGAGGGAGGGGCTGGGGGGAAAAAGGTGCTTTAAGGGCTTATTTTACTTCTCATTATCCTCCTCTGACTCTGTTAGTAATAAATTCACTTTGTACCTCTAAGCCGAGCCTGTTTTGCCCTTGGAGTGTTGTCTCCCAGTGCTTATCTCAGCTCATGAACCCTTTGTTAATTTTCCTCTCCTCTGCCCAGCTGTGGCAGGGGAGGGTGAGCGAGCGGCTTTCATGGGTGTTGGGCCAGTGTCAAGCTGTGGCAACAGTCCGTCCCATCACCCAGAATCATCCAAGGGAAGCATCCTGTGTCCCCTGGGACTCAGAGTGGCAGAAAACCTTGTCTGGAAACTCTCTTAAGTCCTTTTACCCTGAATTCAGGTGTTCAGACTTTCACATCAGTTGATAATCCCAGCACAGGGCTCTGATGTGATGATGGAATTCTGCTCTGAGGGATCCCTGCCCCAAGCTCCCTTGTGTCCAGGGAAAGATCTGAGTTACAATTCTGCTCCCAGACACCTCTCCCTGAACCACCTCTCTCCTCTGCAGGGCACCTCCTGGAGCTGGGGTACAGCTGATGCGATGGGCAGTGACATTTCCCACCTGGTTTCCCAGGAGAGTCTACAAAGTATCCATACATCAGCTCTGACCTGAAGTCTGATAGTGATCAGTCCTTGAAAAAATGAAAATAAAATGTCCTTGCTCTGAGGCTTTCTTGTAAACCAGGAAGGGAGGGAAGGAAAAGCACCTCTGTGTCTCCAGGAGCAAAGTGCTGCTCCCAGAAGATTTGAGTGACCTGACTGGATGGATGCAGGGCATGGCTGCTTTGATGGCACTGTAGGAGGGGAGAAGTCATTTCCCAAACTAAGGCCTAATTCTGATGTGTATTTCAGACAGTCTCTGATGCTCTTCCTGCAACTCCAGTGTCAGGTGTGGTTTTCAAAGCAGAAGGGCTCCCACTGGAGCAGTATTTTGGCTTTGGACAGTTCAGCACAGTTCTCTGGGCTGGCCTTAGTCAGACACGAAATCGAAACAGATAATGCCCACTATCTGCTCTCCTCTCCCCCAGCTGCCTGGCAGAGGGGGTCCAGCTGCAGAACAGCTCATTTGTCAATAATGCCACAAGCCCAGTGACCCTGCAGTGCTTCCACGGACTGGTTCTGTGGAACCAGTACCTCCAGCACTTCAACAAATGCTCCTGGTTTGCACCGAGGGAAACAAACACGGGGTAGGACTTGCTAAATAGGGCAGGAATTGTGATGTCCTTCAACGGAATGAGAAGTGTTTAGAATGAATCATGGAATCCCAGGAGGGTTTGGGTTGGAAGGGACCTTAAAGCTCATCTCATTCCATCCCCCTGCTGTGGGCAAGGACACCTTCCACTATCCCAGGTTGCTCCAAGCCCTGTCCAACCTGGCCTTGGACACTTCTGGGGAATCCACAACCCCGTCCCAACTTTTAATTTCAAATGCCTCTCTTACACTCCACCACTCTCTTACTTTTTTTGAGCAGTGCACTCCCACACATTGAGGATGCAAGCTGCTCCACCTGTGTCCTTCCCTGAACCTTACCAGTCTATTTTAGACCCAAATTAAGTTGTGGGCCCTCTGAGGCAGAAATAAAGCACCTGCCATGGCTGCAGAGCTCCCATCCGCTGTGACAATAATTGTTAATCATGAGTAGCTTTGTGATTTGCCAGCCCTTCTGCAGAAATACCACAGACTCCTGTTGTGGGATGTGTGTGCACCAAGGTCCCAGAGGCCATCTGAGGTCCTCAGACAGTTTTATGTACTCAGTCAATTTCATACACTCAGCCAGCTTTATACACTCAGCCAATTTTCTGTACTCCACCTTAGTGCTGGGAAAAACCTGCTCAGGCAGGCAGTGCCTTTCCCTCTCCTGCACGCAAGCTTTGGCTCTGGAAGGATTTTCTCCATCCCAACACCCTTTCTACAGGGAATTCTCCTCTGGACTGGCTCTTGCCTCTGTTACCTCAGAGGTACAGACAGAGCACCTGTGGAGCTCCTCTAAGCTTTTCCTGCTAGCCCTGTGAGAGGTTTCATCCTCCTCAGCCACCTGCAAATTGCCTGTGCTGGAGGAGCAGCTCCTGTCCTTTGCACTCAGCATTTGGGAACCTGTGAGCTCAGGTCCTATGCCTGCTGGACCGTCTCCAGACAGCTCCATCCTGACCTTCCTGGGCATTCCCAGACGGCCGGACACGTGAGGTGACCCCAGCAGATGCTGTGGGACAATGAACTCAGCCTGGAGAAGATTTGGGATGACTTAATTGTGACATTCCAGGATCTGAAGGGGCTACAAGAAACATGGAGAGAGACTTGGGACAAAGGTCTGGGGTGACAGGACAAGGGGGAGTGGCTTCCCACTGCCAGGGGGCAGGGATGGATGGGATGTTGGGAAGGAATTGTTCCCTGGGAGGGTGGGCAGGTCCTGGCACAGGGTGCCCAGAGCAGCTGTGGCTGCCCCTGGATCCCTGGCAGTGCCCAAAGCCAGGCTGGACACTGGGGCTGGGAGCAGCCTGGGACAGTGGGAGGTGTCCCTGCCATGGCAGGGGTGGCCCTGGGTGGGCTTTAAGGTCCCTTCCCAACCCAATCCATTCTGGGAGTCTGGGATTCTGTTTATGAAGCAGAAGGGACAGCGAGTGTCACACGTGGCATGTGCAGGGAAATGTGGAGCTGGTTCTTAACCCATGTAGCAAACTCCTCACAAACTCTGGTGAAGGAATTATGGATGCAGAGCAAGTAAAGAAAAATCTCTGGAGCAGGTTAATATTTTAAATGTTGTGCCAAATTTTACAGACAACATTGTGTAGTCCAACTGCTGCTCCCCCACGGCCCCAGGGCAGGGCCGGGAGTTTTCTCCGAGGGGCCGAAACTGCTGCACCCGGAGAGGCACCGAAGGGCTCTTGGAGCTCAGGGGCTGAAGCAGGATTTGCCAACACAATTTTGATTGACTTTAAGGCCTGGAAAAGTGCTTTAGAGAATATTAATTGTTTTCTAATTTGTTTTTTTTGGTGGACCCCATTTTCTCCTCTCTAACTTCACTAAAGCAAATCCATGGATTTTATTTCCACAAGGCTTTATTTAAAACATTCTCCATCCAAAGGCAGAACTCAAAATCCTTTCTCTGTAGATACCTTTTGTATTTGTGCTTTTTAATGAAACAACTTTATGATTCACTCTGTTCAGTTGTGAATCTGAACTGTCCACCTGGGATTTGTGTTGGAAAGATGTGAGTTGATTATGGGCTGGCAGTACCTTCTTTGGCACTTCCACTTAATCAATATTTTCAATTAAAATGGTGACTATCTTAGTATCTTCTTTTCCATCTGATGTGGTTGAGGATTCAGGACTTTATGGCAGTGATACTCAGCTAGAAAACCTAGGACAGCTGGAGCCATGGAATTATGGAATCATGGAATGGTTTGGGTTGGAGGGACATCAAAGCCATGGGCAGGGACACCTCCCACTGTCCCAGGCTGCTCCCAGCCCCTCCAGCCTGGCCTTGGACACTTCCAGGGATGATTTTCAGTCCAGCAGCTCCTGTAACCTCCTCCCTTTGAATTCCTTTTTCTGCCTCCTGCCTTTGCCCTGCTTTACAACCATCCTGTGCTGAGCTGCGGCAGAGCCTGGGCAGGTTTAACCCCAGGGCTCAGGCAGGTGCTGCCACAGGCCAAAACAAAGGGGAGCAAAGCAGATCCAGCTTTTCATTGTGTCTGGGCTACAGAATCTGGAATAGCACAGCACCTCCGTGCTCCATCTCATAGCACTGATCCACCCCTGAGGCAGATAAAGAGTATCTATTTAATGTACTTATAATTAATGTATCTATTATAATACAGCATGGAGAAGGGAGGCTTTGGGAGAGCTCACTGTGGCCTCCCAGTACCTAAGGGAGGCTGCTAAAAAACTGATAGTGACAGGGCAAGGGACAATGGGTTCCCACTGCCCATCCCACGGCAGGGATGGATGGGATATTGGGAAGGAATTGATCGCTCTGAGGGTGGGGAGGCCCTGGGTGCCCAGAGCAGCTGTGGCTGCTCCATCACAGCCCTGAGCACCCTCCTGCATATCTCTGCAAAACGCAGCTCTGCCTTTAAAGCAAAGCTCTCCGTGTGTGTTCCACGGTCCTCCAGGCCTGTTAAAAACCCCGTGTTGGGCTGCACAGTCCCCGAATTTTCAGCATCAAACCTCCCTTTGTCCAGTCTGAAATCTCCCCAAACTGTAAAATTGCAAAGGAAAATTCTGATGCTTTGAAGAGCGATGGCATCAGATTGTTCTGCTTCTGTTTTCTGTGGATCCAGAGTCTGTTGTCCAGATGGTGGATCCACCCTCCATATTCAGTAGCGATTGTGCTAATTAAAAAATAGTATTTTACTGAAAATAGAATAAAAATATTTGGAAGTTGTGGAGCATTTTGGAAGCAAATAAAAATGCTGGAAAGAAGGACAGCAGTTCTGCCTCCCAAAGAAAGCACGGGGTTTTTTGCCTTAATTTCTCAGCAAAGTTGGGGTAAAATTTTGGAAGGAGATGCAGGGTGAGGTTTTCCTTTCTAAGGACAACACTTTCTAAGCTGCAGAATCTGCCTGGTATTGAGTGGTGAGAGTGGGAGAAATTGCACTCACAGTGCCTGGGGGCTGTTCCAGCTCAGGGCAGAGTCCGTGTGAGTAAGGAAGGGAGGGAGAAACAAATCCCTGTCCCTTCCTGCAGAGAAAGGGAAGCTCCTGCCCTCACTTCTCCCATGGAGGTGGGCAGGCCCTGGCACAGGCTGTGGCTGCCCCTGGATCCCTGGCAGTGCCCCAGGCCAGGCTGGACGGGGCTGGGAGCAGCCTGGGGCAGTGGGAGGTGTCCCTGCCCACGGCAGGGGGTGGATCCTTAAAGTCCCTTCCCACTCAAACCGCTCTGGGATTCTGTAATTCCATGATTTCGTGTTGTTATGCCATGAGCTGGGATCTGGTTCATGGTCCTGGGAATCGTGCCAGTTCTGTGGCAAGACTCGAGCCAGGAAAAAGAGGGAATGGGGAGAAAAAGGGCCCCGAGCCCGGCTGAGTCCATGTCTCTGTGAAGGCTGAAAAGCATCCAAGTCTGACACTTGTGAATTCCTCTTTCTTGCTGATGTTTCTGCAGGTTTTCCCAGTGGAAAACCAGTCAGAAATGGTGGCCTGAAATCAAGTCAGGGACTCGCTTGTCGCCACTCAGTGCTGTGCTCCAGAGGACCAAAAAACTGCAAAGAAGGCCAGAAAAATATGGGGGAGAGCAAATTCTTTCCGTATGGAACTGAATTCATTCTGCCAAGCAGGATTTGTGCTTTTCGGAGAGATTTCCTTTTTTTTCAGCATCTGATTGGGATCCTTTATTTTTCTCTCTTTTTTCCCACTGAATTCCTTCAAACACTTCCTTGATTTTCACCAGAGTGTCATGTGGAGCCCATCCCCTGGCTCAGAGGAAATATTAAATTGGGATTTGCAGATAAAATCAGCAAATTGCACAAGTCAACTGCAAAAGCCCCTGACATGGACACGTCCCCTTAATAACGAATCATTGCCAAGCATCAGATGCTGAAGGAGAGGATCTCCTGAATGAACCAGCTGCTAAATCTTTCCTTTCACACTGGAGGAAGAGGCCAATGCCATTTTCCAGTGAATATCCTGGTCACAAGAAAACAGGCTGTTAACAGGCAGCATCCAAAGGAATAAAAGCAGGTAAATGAAAGGATTTAAGTTTTAAGGCTAAGTCTGCATTCCAAGGAAGAACTGAAGTTTACATGCATAAATATAAATAAATACAAATATAAATGTAATTAAAATGGTTTAAGTGTTGAGAAAGGTCAGGGTGTTACCACAACCAAGCAGCCAAGTGAGGGCCCTGGAACCTCTGCGTGTTACTGCCCTGGAAAAGCCATGGGTTTTGGAGGACTAGCATGTAGGGAAATGTGAACCTGCTTCCTCACTAAAGTTTGGTCCTATTCACACTCAAAACTTCCCTTGGAGTGCTCAGCCCCTGGTGGGTTGGCCCTGGCTGAGTTCCAGGTGCTCCCAAAGCTGCTCTGTCCCTGCCCTTCCCAACTGGACAGGGCAGAGGAAAGGGGGTGAAAGGCTCTGGGTCGGGATAAGGACAAGGAGACATCACTCAACAGGCACTGCCTTGGCCAAAACAGACCCAGCTTGGGGGATTGAGTTTAATTTACTGCCAATAGATCAGAGTAACATCATGAGAAATAAAACTAAATCTTAGAACCCCTTGTGTGGTGCTGCCAGGACCCAGGTGGACCTTCCAACGGAAGAGCCTCTTTTCCCATGTGTTTGCTCCCATTGAAAGACATTTTCCAGCAGAGGGGGAGTGGTGGTTTTGTTCTCAGTTCTTGGCACCTCCCTGATGAACTTCTGCCCTGCAAGTGAATGAAATCACTATTTTATTCCCTGTTGACGAGATGCTGCTGCTTTGGAGCCTGGAGTGTACCGAACTTGCTGTTTATTACAATTAACAAATAAATCCCTGCACCTTTAAATTAGATCATAAATCTCTCCGTGCAATTCAATACTGCAGTAATGATGTTTTCCTTCCCAGAAGAGATTCTCCAGTGATGGGAGCCAGGCAACATCTCTTCCAAATAATGCAACCCTGAGGACATTCCCTGTGACACATTTGGCCTTTTTGTCAGTGGCTTCCTTCCCTTAAAATCACGTGAGATGTGGTTCGAACACAGCTCTGCCAGCTGGTGAATGATCCCAGCTCATGCTGCAGAGAAAACAGCTTTCTGGAGGTTGTCCACAGGAGTCTGCATGTGGCACTTGGGAGTGCAGTGGTTTACTGGGATTATGGTGCTGCTGGGCTGGTGGTGGGACCGAGTGAACTCGAAGGTCTCTTCCAACAGTGATGATTCTGTGATCTAAAGGATTGACCATGACCTCCACACCTGGAGCTCGTGGATCCTCCCCCTCTCCTTCCAGACACAGCTCAGGTGCTCCTCCTTGGGAGGATTTTCTTGTCCTTCTCCATCTTTGGTTTGTCCTCCTGCTTTCCCCAGCACCAACGTTGCCTCTGTCTCCTCCGGTGATGTTTGGCAAAATATTCACTCAAGGCTCTGTTTGCTAAGGGTTGGTGCCACTTGAAGCTCCCAGTAATCAAAACTGCTGCTAATTAGGTGCAGTGCAATTAAATCACTACCTTTCAGCAAATCAAAGACACGATCCCAATTAACAATAATAATTCAAAACAATTAAGCAGCTACTGCTGGACTTATTTTCATCCAACTTGCAGTAAATGAGTCTTCTCTCCAGCAGGCCTTTAGCTCCCAGATAAACAAAGTAAATAACAACAACTCTATAAAGGGAAAAATCAATAAAAGATCATTTGCAACTTGTAAAAGGTTTGCAAATCTGAGCAGGAAGAGTAGATTGCTTTTAATAAAGCATCAATAAATTGTGTGTTCAGAAGGTGGAATTTGAAACAACCAAGACTGAGATTTCCAGAGCATCTACGGGGATGCAGATTATTATGTTTTGGCAGAAATTCCCGATGGAATCATTTCAGCAGAAGTTAAAGTTTTCTTGGTTTTATTGTAAGATCAGAATTTTTCTGGTGACAAGACAGAGACAGACTTGGCCCAGGAGGGTGCAGGCCGTATTTCCACTGTCTGGAATTCTGCTTTACCCCCAGCACTCCCAGCTAAGGAAGATCCTTTAGGATGTGCCAGGTTTGCTCTGAACCAAAGTTGATTCTTCCTCTTTACTCACCCCAGAAGCAGCTGAGCAAGGCTTGGTAGGAGGGGCAGGACCAACCTGCACTTCCTTGTGTTTCAGTTTTTCCTGGATTTAGATTTGTGATACGAATGCTGGAGCAGCTGGAGGCACCAGCCTTGTCCCTGGGGTTGGGTCATTCTGGCTGAACACATTTATTAAAGCACCTTCTCTAGAAACTGGTTAAAGATGGTGGATTTTGGTCATTGCAAACAGGTGCCTTTGCCATTTGCAAGAATAAACATGGAGGAAAACCTGCCCTGGGACCTAGTCCAGGGGCTAAGGAAACCTGGAGAGTTCCTGGGACTGAGGAGGTACTGGAAGTTTTCCTTTAGCTGGGGAATTTGTTTGGCTGTGAAATGTCACAGTTGTTAAACTTGAAGTCCTTGCCCTTCTGTTTTATGCAGAAGCCCTTTCAGATTTAATGGAGGAGTCACTGGAGTGTGGCAGGTGAGGACGTGAGGGCCGTGGCAGAGCACTGTGTCCTGCACCACCCTTCCCACACAATTCCTGCAAACTGGAAACTGCAGAGATCCCTCTGGCTTCTCAGGGAACGGCACTGAAATGTCTCAGCTGAGAAAGCTGTTTGTCCCTAGCTGGAGGCATCACAAAATCTGGAATGCACCACTTTCCTTGTTCCCTACTGAGAATTGTGCAGTGGTTTGGCTGGGAAGGGACCCCAAAGCCCACCCAGTGCCACCCCTGCCATGGCAGGGACACCTCCCCCTGTCCCAGGCTGCTCCAAGCCCTGTCCAGCCTGGCCTGGGGCACTCCCAGGGATGTGGAGTCCACAACCTCTCTGGGCAAGAGCCATCTATCCAGTTTTTCATTAATATATTTTATTAATATCTTGGTCTTCTTTCACCCTACAAATTTTCTGGCTCTCATCTCAATTCAGTGGGTTTTTCCTTTCCAGCCAAGACATTTTATGGCCCCAGCATTGTGTCTCTATGTGAGCGATCCCACATAAATTCTGTTGGATCTCTTTTCCATGGCTGAAACAGTCTGACAGAGGCAGCACCTGGCTGGAGGAATCTTCTGCCCAGCTCCCTGCCTGCTCTGGTTCATTTTTTGGCACCTGCCTGTCGCTCCTCTATCGCTGTTGGTGCAGAGCTGTTCCGGGGCTGCTCGGGGGCCTCCAGGCTGTGACCTGGCGCTTGTTGGACAATCCCATCCCAGCAGCTGGAGCCGTGCCTGGAGGGTGTGTGATCCTTGGGAAACCTTGATATTGTAATGTGGGCTATGGACCTGAGCTGAGGTGATCCTGAGGGGGTCATTGCCACCCACCCTGGGAAGTGCCAAGCCCTCAGCACCCCCTGGCACTCGAGTGCCCCTGCCTGGGTTATCGGGTCTGTGGCAGTGGGGCCGGGTCACTCTGCCACTGCCACAGGAGCCGATCCTGGTGCTGTGCTCCCAGTCCAGGTGGAACTGCACCTGCTCCCCAAGAAGTCCTTGCTATGAAATTGCTGCATAATGAATATCCTGATTAATCTGAGAGCCTGTGCTAATGAGAGCAGTGCAAAGTCATCTGGAATCCCAGAGGTTCTGCCATTCCCCTCCAATATGTACCACTTGACGTTAGGAAGGGAAGATCTTGTGAAGAGAGGGAAGCATGAATAATGTATTGCTGGATAATGGTAAACAGTGAAAACAATGATTATTATTCCTCCTTTCCCTTGGATGTACCAGCACTGTGTTAAAGACAGGCTTTGTTCAGAGGAAAAGGATAATTGGAAACAGGGAGGTGATGCAGTATCTGGCAAATTACAATCATGTGAGCGTGGCAGATGGTGCCACTGTGTCTGACAATTGCTGCGACACCAAATTACTTCCTTGAGTCAAGAAGGCCAATTTTTGCTGGATTTGTCTGTGTTTGCAAGGGATAAAGAAACCTGTTTGCATGGAAATGTGGGAGGGAGCCTGGAGAGAGGCCCCCTTCAGACTCACTCTGTCTGAAGTGCTGAGGGAGCTTTCAAGGTACAGGGCTCTGGGCACACCTCTGCTATCCCCAGCAGCTGCACAGATCTGTTGCTCATCCGCTCAAAAGCTTGATTCCCAGTGGGACCAACACTGGGCTAAACTGGGGCTGGAGGAGGGGCATGAGGAGCTGCTGCAGGAGCACAGAAATCCTGTCTGTGAGGCAGAGTCTGCACTGGCACAGCCATGGTCAAGGCAGAGCCAAAATGAATTTATCCAAGCCCAGCAATGCCCCAGCAAGGTCACTGCTGTGACCACACCTGGTGGACCAGAGGTGTCCAACAGCTGGTCAGAATCAAGGGTGTTGTTAGTCAGAAGTCCCTGGAGGATTTGTGGATAGTCCTGCACTGCTTTGACTTTCCACTGACTGGGGATGTGCCCACAGCTGAGGTGAGATTGGCACCTACATGAAAAATTGGTCTCCACTCCCGATGAACGCACAGCCAGAAATCTGCTCCTTAAAGTCTCTGTGCTCCAGGGCCCCACCTGCACACAGGGAATTATGTCCTCAGTCATTTACTCCTGCATAGACTTAGGATATCCTTAACTGGGTCAAGGATTCCTCTCATTACAGCTGAACTCTTAATTATCACAGTGGTGGGAACAGCTGGGCTGCTCCAGGAACATCACATCAGGTTGATGGTTGGGCGTGATGATCTTACAGGTCTTTTCCCATCTTAACAATTCTCTGATTCCACGATTCTGTGATGGCTCAGATGCAGGTCCCTGGGCAGGGCAGGGCTGGGGCTGAGGCAGCATTTGCTGCTCTGCCTGAACTCTTGTGTGGTGTTGCTGAAACACTGAATTATCCAGCCCCATGGGCCCAGGGTGAATCACCACCAGAATGCTGCTGTCACCCTGATAACGTCACACAAACCCAGTGCTCGAGTGGTGTTTGTGGCACAGTTCAGTGCCCTGTCACAGCCCCTGCTCCTGGGCCCCCATCCCTGGGGCAGCCGGGGCTCCTGGCTGGCCGAGCACACTTGGGGAATGCAGCAAGGTGTGACCTGGGGCGGTTTCATCAGAGCCCTCTGGCCTGTTCTGCACTTGACTCAGGCCCAGCCTTGGTGTGGCCCGGTGGTGGAACAGCTTTGCAGCCACCTGGGCACCCAGGGCTGCCCCAGCCCAGTCCTGCTGGCTCCCCCAGCTCCCCAGGGAGAATGTGCAGCTCCATGTCCTGCTCCACCTGCCCACGGCCCTGTCCCTGGCCAGGGGCCAGCCCTGCTCCTGCTGTGACAGCTGGAATTGCTCCCTAGCCCAGTTCTATCAAAATGATCTGGATTAGCTTAAAACATTGCTAATAGTAGGGTTTTGTTTGTTGAATTTTTTAAAGCTGTTCTGACAGAACCAGGTTAGACAGCAAGGATCTGATCAGTGGTGCCAGCTGATGGCAGAGCTGGGAAGATCCTACCCCACCTCAGCTGAACCCAGAGCAGCTTCTGCTGTGACAGCCCAGAGTCTTTTATCTGTCTGCAGCTCTGGTGGCAACCAGGACCTGTTTGAAGCCAGTGTGGCACAGAGCTGGCAGCTGTGGTAGCCCTGGCTGACATCCTGCAGGATCCTGCTGGGGAGCTGCCTTTGCAGGAGGAGCAGGTTCATGGAGAAAGAGCAGTCTGGAGAATTCAGGCTGGATTTGGGCTGGGGTTGGAGCTCTGGCATTGTCACAGCCTGTCTTGCTTTGTTCATGCAGGATTTGGCTCCTCTGTTTGCCCTCTTGGACAAACATCTTGCAGGATGTCCCTGTCCCTGTCCCTGTCCCTGTCCCTGTCCCTGTCCCTGTCCCTGTCCCTGTCCTGCCCACACTGACAGAATAATGGGAGAGGGGAAAGGGACATGAGCCAACACTGTGAACTCCCAGCCCAGGAGGCCAAACACCCCGGGCTACATCCAAAGGGAGTGGGAGCAGACTGAGGGAGGGGATTGTCCCCCTGTGCCCTCGTGAGACCCCAGGAGCAGAGCTGGCTCCAGGTCTGGGAGCCTCAGCACAGGCAGAACCCGGAACAGGTTCAGAGGAGGCCACAGAGATGATCCCAGCACTGGGAGAGCTGGGGGTGCTCACCTGGATAAGAGAAGGCTCCAGGAAGAGCTCAGAGCCCCTTGCAGGGCCTGAAGGGGCTCCAGGAGAGCTGGAGAGGGACTGGGGACAAGGNTTTTTTGCTTTTTTATATACCTCTCTTATATACCCTTTCATATACCCTTTTATACAGCTTTTATGTATCCCCAGTGCTTTTAGCCTGCACACTTGTAATTCCCCAAGTCTGATAACAGCTTAGACCCAAAGTTCCGTTAAGCTTCCAACATCTTGGAAGCCTCGTGTTTGGGGGTCAGAGAGCCCCGACAGCAAGGTCCTCTCCAGAACACATTCTGTAAACCAAGATAGACCCATGCAGGGGGAAGGTTCCTCAGGACGGGGGCTTCTCTTGAGCCCCTCACTGGGGAATCTTTGATAGATATGCTCATGTGCAAGGTCTATAACTGTATACACAAATCATCGTGTGGGTGCATTCTTCGGGTGTGCATTTGGGGCTGCATTTCGGTGCACTCTACCTGATTGTGGTGCACCTGAGGATCCTTTAATAAATACCGAGGTAAAATCCTTTTTTCCCCCTCTAACTGTGTTTGGATTTTAGTTCTTAGCCCAGGGAAAGGCGACAGGAAGGTGTCCCTGCCCATGGCAGGGGTGGCACTGGGTGGGCTTTAAGGTCCCTTCCAACCCAAACCAGTCAGAGATTCCATTTTCTGATTCCATCCTCAGTGCCATGGAGATGTGCAGGGGCTTTAAGGCTGGAAGGACCCTCTGCATTGTCCTGGAGGACCTTCCAAAGGCTGAGCTGAGGTGCCTTTTTCAGCTGTGTTGTTCTGCTCAGGAAATCAGCCTGGCAGGAGAAGGGCCCTCACAACGGAGGGGCTGGGTATGGGATGGAACATCTCTTGGAAGAGCTGAATTCCTCCTAAAACATCGTGGAATGAGTGTTTTACTGGTGAAATCCTGCAGCAATGGAGTGAGATCAGGAGGAAATCTGGGTATTTGTGGAGGGGAATTTGGTCCATTAAATACTCGAGGAAACTTCAGACAAAGAAATCCCCACCCTCCAGGATGTCTCTTATTGAACAGTTTGATCTTCAAGGCGCCCAACCTTCAGAGTTATGATCCAAAGCAGATTTTAGTTATTACATTCCTACTTTTACGCATGTTGGGAGTACCTTCAGTTATTGGATTCCCAGCCTCAGGCACTCAGGGGTTGGATTCTCACCAATAAAATTTAGAGCTCTGAAGGACCTGGTTCAAGAATTTTAAAGACGGGAACCAAGGGACAAATTTTGTTGCTGAACAACTTTTCCTCCCTGATTTTTAAGCTGTAGGGAGCTCTGGCAGTGGATGTAGAGCTCAGCATGAGTTTGCACTGAGGTTGGAGCTCAGGAATCCTCCAGGATTTCTCTCCCCAGGGCTGAAAAGCTGCACCTTCCAGCACCTCAGCTTTGGACACACCAAGTCATGGACTAAGGCCTGGCTTCCCAGTCTCCAGCCTCTTCCTGGTCCACCACAGCAGAGGTTTACATTGAAAGTTTCCAGCTCCAATGAATCTCTGAATTTTCTTCCCCTTTTTTCTGTTGCAACATTTCTTAGGGGATGTTCTCCCCACTGCCCCTCTGCTCTGGGGGCTGGATTTGGTGTTGTGGGGAACGTGGCAGGGCTGGGAAGGTGGGACAATAAATAAATCACAGCACCAAGCTGCTTGCCCTGGCTTGGGGAGCTCTTTGTAGCCCTTTATAAGGAAGCTGAGCCAAGTCCAAGACCAAGCGGAGAGAAACCAACTCCTCTGGCTCGTTTAATCACATTCATCATCCAACTGCAGCTCCCAAATCTCTGATGCAGAGTTTCCAGAGCACAAGGAACACAGCCAGTATCAAACAGCTCAAAAGGGAGAGAAAAAAGGGGCATGGTGCAAAATGCAGAGCAACAAAGTCGAATCACCTCTCTGGAGCTGTTCAGCTGCATTTTGGAGATTACTTTGAAGCTGATGTATCTGAAATTCCTCATTAGGAGCCAATGGCAGATAGAGGAGCTGCGCTTCTAATTTGGGTATGAGGAGATCATTCCAGCCCTGACCTCCCTCTCTCCACTTGATACAACATTTGCTTCAATCAAAGAGGTAATTAAACTCCTGAGATGAGAAATCCCCACAGTTCATGTCCTGAATACGGTGCAGCAGAAGTTCTTCAGTAATGAAACGGCACAACCTGCAGTTACTGCTGGAGCCAGACAATGCCTGGGGCACAAAGACACCGAATAACTTCTGTCAAGGATGCTCTGCTCTCCCTAAAGTGCCCCAGAGGAGCCCAGGCAGGTTCAGCCTCAGCGTTCCAATTAGGGCTCTGTGAAATGGAGCTGATTAAGGGCAGGGAAACCACGGACATGGGTGATCCAAGATACTGGGACTGCAGAGAGGGGAAACTGCAGCAGCTCCTTCCCTCAAACAAGTTCAAATGCTGATCCAAACCCAGTGGCAGCCCTGTGCCAGGTGAGGACAGAGGAGACAGGAGGAACACTGTCAATAGTGGGGTTTTCCTTTAGAAGCTCCATTTTGTTGAAATAAAAGCTGTTCAGGAGAACTTGTCAATAGAGACATGAGTAATCCCGTGTTTTGTCCGATCCCAAGAAAGTGCTTGGGATGGGATCAGCGCACAGAGCTGAAAATGGAGCTGCAACATGAGCAGGGAAGTGCCAGCACCAGCCAGAGCAAGTGGTTTGATGACTCCACCAGGAAGAAAACAAAAATGCTGGGTTTGAGATCGAAGCAGGGACTGGCATTTCCTGCCAAATGGAAGCCTGGGCTCGGATGAGTTTAAGGAGTGGCTTGAGAGGGGAAAGTCTGAGGCTGCCTGAGAAGCCCAGGGCCTTAAACAGAAGTCAAGACAGACCGGGGCTGCTCAGCACTGCTGGGCCAGAAATACTTCCCTAGGCTTTTTAGAAGGGTTTTTGTCTGTCCCTGACCTGGAAGGAAGAGGCAGTGAAATATCCACCATAAAGCACCTCTGGAATGGCTGTGCCAGTCTGCAGAGTGCTGCTGGAATATGCAGCAATTCCAGGGGTAAACACAGGCTGCTCCCAGCCCCGTCCAGCCTGGCCTGGGGCACTGCCAGGGATCCAGGGGCAGCCACAGCTGCTCTGGGCACCCTGTGCCAGGGCCTCCCCACCCTCACAGCCAGGAATTCCAAATTCCTTCTTTCTCCCTGGTCTTGCTCGCACCAATAAACCCCAGGATTTTTGTGAGATTCCCAGTCCAGCTCTCCCTGGAGCTCTTGCCTCATAAACTCCTGTCTTGCCACAGGTAAAGCAAAGTGCTTTTAAGTGGATCTGTCCAAGACATTCCTTGTTTGATGTTTTTCTGGAGCACCCAGGTAGGAATGAGCAGCTGGGTCCCCAGGCCAGTGCTGCTCCACATTNAAACCCCAGGATTTTTGTGGGATTCCCAGTCCAGCTCTCCCTGGAGCTCTTGCCTCATAAACTCCTGTCTTGCCACAGGTAAAGCAAAGTGCTTTTAAGTGGATCTGTCCAAGACATTCCTTGTTTGATGTTTTTCTGGAGCACCCAGGTAGGAATGAGCAGCTGGGTCCCCAGGCCAGTGCTGCTCCACATTCCAGAGCAGTTTTCTCTTGCACTCAGGTCTGCAGCACCAGGAAGCATCACTGGCTGTGTCTGGGGCTGCTGGGACTGTGAGACTCCTGTCACAGCTCCCATTTCCCTGGCTAATTACGCCGTGTGAGCCACCAGCAGCAATGGGAGCTCTTTGCAAACCATCTGCTGATCAGCTCCTGCCTGGAGCAGAGAATTTGGGTGCCCTGGTAATTACGCTCCTCACTCCTGTCACTCACTGCACATGCTCTGCCTGAGTGCTGGAAGTGCCTCATCCTTTCCGAGGCTGCACAGATCTGTTCCTTGTTTCCTTCTCCTTCACCCCAAGGCAAAGAATTTGATGCTGCTTCTGGAGGTTTCCCAGGATTTCCTGGCTGTTGAATCAGGGTCATGGCTCAGATCACAGGGCTGCAGTTTCTGCTGCTTGTGGTTAACTGGACGTTTGTCTTTCCCCAGGCAAACGTGGTCTGGAAGGGACGGGCTGGGAAGGCTCTGAGCTCCTTCAGTAAATTCAATTGCTCTGTATGAAAATCTGCAGAGCTGCACATTCCCTGTTTCCACTCTTCCTCCTCCCCCAGGCAGTCCCAAGTGTGGGAAAGACATTGAGGTGGTGCCATGTTCTGTGTCTTCTTCCTTTCACCTGGGCCAGGAGGGGATTTGTGCACAAAGCACCCCCTGGTTCCCATCAGCACAGGGGGATCTTAAAGCATCCCTAAGAGCAGTGACAGCGCACAGGGAATGGCTTCCCACTGCCAGAGGGCAGGGATGGATGGGATATTGGGAAGGAATTCCTGGCTGGGAGGGTGGGCAGGCCCTGGCACAGGGTGCCCAGAGCAGCTGTGGCTGCCCCTGGATCCCTGGCAGTGCCCCAGGCCAGGCTGGACGGGGCTGGGAGCAGCCTGGGACAGTGGGAGGGGTCCCTGCCATGGCAGGGGTGGCCCTGGGTGGGCTTTGAGGTCCCTTCCACCCAAACCATTCCATGCTTCCATGATCCTATGTCTGCATGATTCTATGGACACCTTGCCCAGGCCATGGGCAGGGACACCTCCCACTGTCCCAGGGTGCTCCAAGCCCTGTCCAACCCGGCCTTGGACACTGCCAGGGATCCAGGGGCAGCCACAGCTTCTCACCTTAGTCTCCCAAGACCAAACTTCCCTGTTTTGGGACAAAGCAAGACAGCCCTGGCCCCTGAGGGGCTGAATTCACTCATGTGCCTGCAAGCAGAGCCTGTGCTCTCCTCGCTGCTGTGGGTACTTGGCCAAGCTCCTCAGGAATTTCTGGTGGATTTGGAGGCTGCTCCCTATGGGGCTTTTGCAATGGATGGGGACTCCAGGGTCATTTAAAAGACACATTCTGCCTCTACAAGCTGCAAACCAGGAAAGTTGTTCAAAGCCCTTGTATAAAACCCAAGAATTATTCCTAAGACAGAGAAAAACTGAAGCCTGCATAGGAATCTCCATGTCTGGTGAGCTGGAATCTCCAAGGATGGCTTTGGTTATCTTTGATCCGTGCAGTGCCTGGCCTATGTACAGGACCACATCATCACAGGAAAGTTCGGGAAAGGATTTTTTTTGGGAAGTAAAATCCTTGGTTTAATCAATTTTCATGCAGTTCCCTTTCTACTTCCAGGCTGAAACAAGCAGCAGTTTTGATCCTCACAAAGAGAACACAAGGAAGGGCTGTTCTTACAAGTGCAGGCCCCACCAAGGGAAGTGAAAAATTAAATGGGATTAATTTAACCAGATTATATCCTTGTAACAAATACTGCCGGCCCAGAATCAGAATCACATTACCTCTACTTCAAATTAATTGCCTGTCAGCTGAGCTGGGTGGCTGTGGGCAGCACTCACCTGCAGCAGAGATGAGGTTGTACAATGCAATTTAATCCCTTTTCATTGCAAATGAAGCTAAATTGCTCCATCTCGACTTCCTTGAGCTGGAGAGGAGGCTCAGGACTGCTAAAGGAGCAGATTAACATCTCGGGCTTCCCTGAAGGGCTGAAGTGGCCTTGATCTGCCTTATCTTAATTTGCTTTAGATAAACTCAGTCACTTCAAGGAGTTCATCGTGAGGAATTGCTGGGAGGGTTTTGGTGAAGACAAGCCCATGGTGGATTCAATTTCCTTTTCACTCTACAAACACTTTTTTCTGCTCTGGACCAACAAAGAGCCGCCTCTGCAGAAGGTGGGAGCAGAACCAACACAACCTCGGTTCAAAGCCTCTCCTAATTTTTTTCCCCAGCCTTGTTCCTGGCATCGTTTGGGCTCCAGGAGCTGTTTACATTTAGCTCCAATAACTTCAGATAATGTACTATTAACTGCTGAGCTAATGATCCCAGACTGAGCATTTCCATCAGGACCTTGCCCCATTGAGCTGACACTCCTCAGATCATTTTCTCTCTCATTAAAGTAATTAAAGTCAACGTTGTTGGCAAGACCTTCAGGCAACCAGAGACAGAGCTGATAATAAGCAAAGCACATCCACAGTTGTGGTTGTTTTGATCTGGAGTTTAATTGCTGGAAGTTGGGCACGGATCTGTATTTTCTGTATGTGAGGGTGCCTGGCCCAAGGGACAGTGAGGGGCACCTGGGCCTGTCCCCTCCTGGAGGCCCTTCTGGCTGACGGGGCAATTAACATTCCCAGGTGCCCCATTTCCCTGGACCTTCTGGTCCCTGCGCTGCACTGGCCAAGAGCTTCTGAGTGGTTTTCCTTCACTGTAGGAGTTCATGGAGAAGAGGCAGAAACAAAAGAGGGGATGGAGATTCTTTGGTGTGTTTGTGCTGCAGGGGAATTCAGTGAACAAATTTCCCCTGAGCATCCAGGGCTGTGCAGTGATGAGGGGAAGAGCTTTGGGGAACTTCAGCCCAGTCTAAATTTGACGTTGCTCACACGTCCCCATTTGTGAAGAGCATTTCAGAGGAGTTTTGCCATTCCATTCCCCACAGGCAATAACACCATGGTATTGTCAAACATGGCCCAGACCTGCTTCATTTCTTCTCAGGAGGAATTTCATCCTGGAAAGGGTGGCCAGGCCTTGGCAGGGGCTGCTCAGGGAGGTTTGGAGTCCCCGTCCCTGGAGGTGTCCAGGGAAGGCCTGAGGGTGGCACTCAGGGCTCTGGGCTGGGGACAAGGTGGGCATTGGGCACAGGGTGGGCTTGATGGCCTTGGAGGGCTTTTCCATCCTCAGTAATTCTTGGATTCTATGATTACGTCTCCCATTCCCCACAAAGATAAAAAAACAATTCTGAGGACTACAATGGTAGGTGTTGGGCAGTGGCCTCATGGCTTCCATGGGTGATCCGGCTCCCAGGGTCCTTTCAGGGCCTTGTCCCACCTGTCCCTGCAGCCCCTGGGCCAGGAGGAGCCGTTTCAGGAGCACCTGGCTGAGATCAGGGCTCACTGCTGTGGAATGGGATGTTCGTCCTTCCCTGGGGCCTGTTCTGGGTGTGCCCAGTTCAGCCGGGCCAGGACTGTGGGTGACCTGGTGGGGTGGATCTGATCAGGTTTGGGGCTGGTTTTGGAGCAAGGGAGGGAGGAACAGTCTGGGAGCAAGGGGAGAAGGGGAAGCAGAGGCTGCTGTTGGGAGCTGTTGGATCAGCTCATCCCAGCGAGCGGCTCAGGGAGCTGGGGAGCCCTTCAGTGCTGCAATGCTCCAATTTCTGCCTGCTCTGAGAAACTGGGCTTGTTCTGCTGCTTGTGGAGCTCTTCTCTCTGCTCCCTGCTGTGCTGCCTTCCCTGTGGAACTGTCAGCACAGCCTCACTTTTCATTCCCAACACCTCAGCCCTGACTCAGGGAAACAGTGCAGGGTGTGCCGGGGAGATTTAAAAGCAGCTGATGTCTCTGTGCAGGTCTGAGCGACTTCACCATGGGTTAGAGACATGGGGAAGGGGCTGCAGCCCCAGGAGCGGCTCAGGGAGCTGGGAAAGGGGCTCAGCCTGGAGCAGAGGAGGCTCAGGGGGGCCCTTGTGGCTCTGCACAAGTCCCTGACAGGAGGGGGCAGCCGGGGGGGTCGGGCTCTGCTCGCAGGGAACAGGGACAGGAGGAGAGGGAACGGCCTCGGGCTGGGCCAGGGGAGGGGCAGGGTGGACACTGGGAAAATTTCTTCATGGAAAAGGTTGCAAAGCATTGGAATGCCCAGGGCAGGGGTGGAGTCCCCATCCCTGGAAGTGCTCAGGAAACCTGGGGATGTGGCACTTGGGGATATGGGTGATGGTTGGACTCAATGACCTTAAAGGTCTTTTCCAAACTTAACGATCCCGTGATTCTGTGATTCTGAGTAAGAGCCAGGACAAAGCCAGAGGAAGCAGCAGTGTGGACACTTGGAAATCCCATATAAACCTTGCAAGGGTTTTTGTGTGGGTTCTTAACTGGCACTGACAGGGATTATGAAACTCGGTGCTATTTCCTTGGCTCAGATTCTGGGAAGTGTCCAGGCTTTGACAGGAGCAGTGTCCTTTGGTCTGTCTTCAGTTGATCACCTTTCTTCTGACCACAAAACCCAGGAGAAGCTCAAGTAATTATTTTAAATTGTTTTTTGGGGAGAGCTGATTAAAAGTGACTGAGGCCCTAATGAAAGCTGACCAGCTTTCCAAACTCGAGATGAAAACCCTTTGGCTTCATTCCCCTGGGCTGGAGAGGGAGCATTGGAATTAAAGGTAGGGGAAGAGAGAGGAACAATTAACAAAATTCCCAGAGGGGCAATTATGAAAATAAAGCTGCTTTATAGTAGAAATTCAGTTTTGTGGAACAGTTTCCTAAGCAGACCGTGGTGCAGTTCATTCTCCTGGGCTGTAAATTGGTATCATTTTAGGATTGTGAAGAACAGATCATCTCCTTTTGCTGTTGCTCTAAAAGCAGCTACTGCAGTCAAAGCACTGTTCCAAGGCTGTTCTCAGTGGATGCTGCCAATTTATCCTGGAAGAATACAAGTGACAGCTCTGCAACTTCGTGACAAAGGTTTAATTCAGCTTTACACAGCCCTGATTTCAATTTACACAGAGAAATCCTGCTCCAGTCACTCGGTGTTTCTTATCAGGGCAGATTCCACATTGGCTGAATAACTTGTTCTGAATCTCCTGCAGCTGCCTCGAGTCGTGGCTCAGTCTGCTCCCTCCGTCAAACCACAAACAACTTGTGAGGTTTCTGATAAACATCTCCCCACGTTCTGAGCACTCAGCTGGTTATCACTCATGTGCAGTTGGCTTCTTCTGTAGCAACGTGGAAGAGAAACAGCTCCAGATCCTGCATGGAAGGGGAGACAGAGAAAATAGGTTGTGACCCACCTGGCTCCAGGAATTTGAGGAAAAAGAAAAGAAAAAAAAAAACTTTGGGCTTGAATGTTTGGTCTGATGTGAATCAGGGAATCATGGAATGGTTTGGGTTGGGAGGGACCTCAAAGCCCACCCATGCCATCCCTGCCACGGCAGGGACCCCTCCCACTGTCCCAGGCTGCTCCCAGCCCCGTCCAGCCTGGCCTGGGGCACTGCCAGGGATCCAGGGGCAGCCACAGCTGCTCTGGGCACCCTGTGCCAGGGCCTCCCCTGTGAACCCTTTGCTGCTGTTGCTGTTGGATTCTTTGACCTGCCCTGAAAGCAGCACTTGAGTAATGGGACCTGAGGGCACAGCAGCAACCCCAGGGCAGCTCCTGCTCTCCTGCTGGGAAGTGGAGCCCATTGCTGGGGAATTCCCATAACAACAGGTGTTTCTCCCCTTTCTTGTTCGGGCTGCTCCAGAGAATCCTTCCCAGCTCCACAGGATCCCTTCCCAGGCAGGCTGGACGGGGCTGGGAGCAGCCTGGGACAGTGGGAGGTGTCCCTGCCATGGCAGGGGTGGCACTGGGTGGGCTTTGAGGTCCCTCCCAACCCAACCATTCCGTGATTCTGTGACTCAGAATTGGGATCCCTGCGTTCCCCCTGTGCCAGAGTGGGACAATTGCTGATGTGTTCAGTGCTCCAGTTCACGCCAGTGGATCGGTAACCCCTGTGGGACTTCCCTGCTGCAGGAGGAACTGGGGACGTTTGAGACACTTTGTGCCACATGATGACACTCGATTTGCCCTCACTGGAGTTTCAGTTATCACTCTCCAAACTCTCCTAGGCTGAAACTGTTTTTGTGCCTGTTCCCATCCCAGCTCTTCTGAACAGTTCCTGTCAGTTGTGAGAAGGAGACCTGGAGCAAATACATCATTAAATAGCTGGAGAGGAAAGGGCGGCCACAGTGACCTCAGCACTGGCATTTATCATCTTCCAACCTTCTCCTTTGGAATATTAATGGTTCCTTAATGTACAGTTTAGAGGGGAGTTGCCTCAGTATACTGAATGCTTTGCAGTACACACCATAAAAGTTCCACAGAACAGAGTGGATTTGTGGGGTGCAATATTTGACTCTGAAGGGGCAAATCTTACCCAAGTATCACTAAGTGGTCACAGACTCCAGGGTTTTTCACAGCCTCTCGCCGTTATCCTTTATGTGATACTATTATTTTGGGAGGAAGGGTATTTTACACTTTCCAGAAAGAAAATGATGAACAGCTCGGCTCCTGTGGGACTGGAGGGAGGATGTAAGTGGTGGATTACAGGTTGTAAGGGAGCTGTGGGTGACTGCAAACAGTTTTTCACTGAGCAAAGTCAGGCTCTCCTTAAAGGAAGGATAAATCTTGTTTGTTGGAACAGAACACAATTGTTCCATCGAACTGGTGCTGCAGTGCTTTAAACAGCGAGGGGGGAAGGAGAGGTTTCTACCCAGCCACACATTCCCACCAGGATGTGGCAGGGGAGGGGAAGAACCAGCGGAGGGGGATCTGTGAGGGAGGAGAACTGCTGAGCTTCCTGCAGCTTGTGGTACAAACAACAAAAAAGTGCTTTTAAAATGTTTGTGGTGCCCAGGGTGTTCTGTTTTGATGAGCAGCCAGGAAAAAAAGGAGAAGCTGTCCCAGCCCTGCCTAAGGAAGATGTGTTGCTTCTTGGGGAAAGCTTGGCCAGTGCTGGGTGCAGTGCCTGGGTAAAAAAGCAGGAGAGTTATGATGTGCAGAGACTGCGGAGGTGCCATTTGTCACCTCAGGGGCTCTCTGGGGCAGGGATTTGTCTGTTCAGGGCTTGCTGTACTTCCTTCAGCCCCTCATAAACCAGCCTCTCTCCTGTGATGATGTTACCAGTGCTGAGCTCTCAACATGGATGCTAAGCTCAATTAATTTGTTAAGTGCTTTGCTCTTTGGATGAAAACTGAATTTTAAGTATTGCTCTGTTAAATTCCATCTTCTCAGTCCTGCAGCTGAGGGTATCCAGATGTATTTCAGGCTGATGGATTCCCAGCATGTCTCTGTTCTGTTCTGTGTGGATTAGTTTTACAGCCTCTTAATTCCAGCACTCCATGTGCTCCTTATGCAGAATAGCTGCAAAGCTGTGCAGACTGAGAGGGGATTCCTTGGGTAAATGCTGGCCTTAATTAAAGTGCCAGAGTTTCCTTCGGTTTATGCAGGAATTTGAAAGGCCCAGGAGATCGCAGGAGCGGGGGGAGGGGGAACAGGTCAGGGGGATGTGGTGTGAGCGGCTGGCTCGGGTCCTCCTCCCTGCTCGGTCCCAGCAAAGCCCCCCCCGGGCCTGGAGCGCTCCTCGCACTGAGGCAGGGTCCCAGGACTTGTTCAGGTGATGCAAAGCTGTGAATCAACACCCGATGTTTGCTGTTAACATGGAATTAGTTCTGTCTGGCATTACTTTACAAAGAGGAATAATTCTGCTGGCTTTGTTGAGGACCTGGGGGCTGGGATTGCTCCAAGGCTCACAGGGAGCTGCACGGGGACCACCCAAGCCAGGGCCTTCTGTGCCAGCTCCTGGTGTTTCATCTGGTTCTGGTCATCTTACTGTGGGATGTCTGAGACTGATGCCTCTTCTAATGGCAATGAAGAGAAACGGAATCAGGGAATCACGGAATGGTTGGGGTTGGGAAGGACCTCAAAGCCCCCCCAGTGCCACCCCTGCCATGGGCAGGGACACCTCCCACTGCCCCAGGCTGCTCCCAGCCCCAGTGTCCAGCCTGGCCCTGGGCATTGCCAGGGATCCAGGGGCAGCCACAGCTGCTCTGGGCACCCTGTGCCAGGGCCTGCCCACCCTCCCAGCCAGGAATTCCTTCCCAATATCCCATCCATCCCTGCCCTCCTGCCGCTGCAGCCATCAGGATGCTGAGCATTGTCACAGTTCTCAAAAGACAGATCTATTCAGACTCTTTCCTTGTTGTGGGGACCTTCCTCCCCTGCTGGCTGGAAGAAACATCCAGGAAAGTCTGCCCAGAGACGGAGCTGTTCTAAGGGAGCCTCGCTGGGGAGCGCAGCAGAACCCACGATCTCTAATGGGTTCTAAAGGAGCGGGAATGTCCATCAGCCCGCGGTGCCAGCTCCCTGCAGCCACACCCCCTGTCCCACCAACACCACACAATCCATGCTCCCACTGGGATCTGCACGCAGCCTTAGGATGTTGGGATTGCCATGGAAAGGAACGGGAATCGCTCTGCAGTCCCCCTGAGCTGAGCTGCTCCCCGAGCAGTTTCCCATCCCTGCTCAGGATCTCTGTGGATGCAGAAAAACGAGATCAGCCCTGCTCTGAGGGCAGCAAGGAACCATTCCCTGACATCTTCCATATCCTCTCTCGTCCCCAGCAGCAGCTTATAACCATGGCTCTAATTTGCTCGCTGCTAAACGTCTGCACTGATATCAGAAACTGTGTGTGAAAAATCTCCTCCTTTGGGACTCTGCTGCTTTGTGCCTTTGAAGAGATGCAAACAATGGAAATCAGGAGTAGAGATGGAGATATCAGAATGACAATGCAGTTATTAAAGACCTGAATCCTGCCAGGGGTCTGGCTAGAAATTAAGATGATCACAGGAACACTGAGTTAAATAGAACAGTCATGAATGAAACCTCGCAATAGGCAGACATTCATTCCTGCAGCTCCACAGAGAAGGGAAGAATTCTGAGAGTGGATAATCAGCCATCCTTATTCCTGTATTGTTTCCTTCACATCATTCCCCTGCTTCAGCTGAGTCTCCCCAGGGAACACAGGATAAATACTGTCTTTGGGACAGCAAATGCTGCCAGAGCAGTGCTGAGGTGTGGAACATGTGCCCTGGGTGACCCAGGGAGATGAGGTGTGAAAGGTGCAAAGGGAGGGAGCAAATGAAGCATTTCTGGGCACAGCAATGCTGCTCAGACACTGGCTCAGTTGTTTGCAGCAGTGAGAAAACCATCTGGGAACCTCTCCCAGGAAAGTGTCTCTCCCATTCACACTGGAAGGAGGTGTGGCACAGCTCCAGCGGCCCGGGATCCAGGCTCTGTGTTATTCATCTGACATCTCCTTTGGCCTAACAAGCTGTACATGTAGGGCTTGGTGTTCCCTGTATCCATGGGACCTGGGTCAGCAGCTTCCTCCTGGAGGGACACCCTTGCACTGGATTTACTGGTTTGTGTGTGCTATGAAAACGTCAAAATTCACAGAAAATATTTATTACCAAGAGCCAAAAATTTACGTGGCTTTAGGAGAAATGAAAGCAGCACCTGAGGCAGAACAGGTCAGCAGGTGATGATGGAAGAGGAGAGAGCAGGTCCTAGGAATTCAAACAAGGAATTCAGGACCCAGGGAACGGCTGGAGCTGAGCCAGGGGGATTTGGGATGGAGCTCAGGGAAAGGTTCTTCCCCCAGAGGGTGCTGGCACTGCCCAGGCTCCCCAGGGAATGGGCCCGGCCCCGAGGCTGCCAGAGCTCCAGGGGCGTTTGGGCAGCGCTGCCAGGGATGCCCAGGGTGGGGCTGTTGGGGGGTCTGGGCAGGGCTGGGGTGGGACTGGGTGATCCTGGGGGTCCTTCCCAGCTCAGGGGACTCTGTAATTCCAAGAGTGGAGGAGATGTAACAACTCATGGAAATTGTTTAGGTTTTACACCGTAAAGGGACAGGGAAATCTCTGTTTTTCATGTCTCTATGGTCAAGAGCAGAGCACAGGTAGGAAACGAACTCCTCTGGTAACTCTGCTTTCCAGGGGCCCATTAGTGACACAGCTCCTCTGCACTCACTTCAATGGATCACAAACCCAGGGAATTAATTTCCCATCCTCTGTGCAGGGAGACAGATTTAAGGAGCAGGTCAACAGGAGCAGGTGGGAATGGGACACAAAGGCCATTTCCATTGTGTGTAACCGGGATAAAACAGCTCTGGGAGCTGCTCAGGCACTGAACTCACTCTCAGGTGAGTCCATTCAAAGGAGTGGAACAGTGCCTGCGCCTTCCCGGGAGCGGATGGGTTTCCCCAGCAGGGCCGTTGGCTCCCTCCGGAAGGAAGGGCTGGGACGGCCGCTGTGGGTGCCGGTGCCCGCAGCGCTCCCGGCACACGAGGGCGCCCGGAGCGGCGTCAGGAGCGGCTGCTCCCGGCGGAGAGGAGCCTGCCCGGGGCAGGGCCACGCAGGGACGGGGCCGGCAGCAGAGCAGCTCCTGGGCGCCGCTTTAGCTGCACCTGGGGGCCTGGCAGAGGCTCCTGCGATGGAGGATGAGCTTCAGGAGCACGGAAAGGGAGGAAATGTTCAGGGAAGCTTTTGAGATGTCACATATGGTGAGGCTGATTTCTGAATGAAATCACAACCACCTCTGATCTTTAAACTTTGTAACTGTGGCCCTGTTTCTTCCTTTATACCTTTGTCATGTCAAGCAGTTCTTTTGACAGCATCATCTCCACATTAACTTTGTTACCTGATGTTTGCCTTTGTTATCTGCTATCTGAGGTGAATATCCCATTATACTGTTTGGGAACAGTTCTCAGGAGTTCAGACTATTTAAAGCTACAAAGCTTCCATGAGAACTGAATTCTTCAGCTCAAGTCTGAGTCAGTCACTGAGTTCCTATTGCAAATACCCTCTTCTGCAATGTTGCGTGGAGTGAGAAATTAAACCCCTTAAACTCCTGGCACTGAGATTTTATTCCTCATCCTAAACTGGCCTTGGCATATTGAGAGGATGGGGGATGTGCAGTTCTGAATGTGATGTTGTCATCTTAATTACTGTTTTCACGTACAAAAAAAAAAAAGGAAAAGAAAAAAAAAGGCGCAGAAATTGCAGTTGTTTTCTTTGGTTCAATGGAGCAAAAGCAACAAATGCTTGATTCTGATTTCCATGGCTGGAAATTAATTCTGAAGGTCAGAAGATGAGTAAATAGTGGAGCTGAAAAGATTCTTTTCTAGTTAAAAAATCTTTGAATTATAAATAGTAATTTACTGACAAGAAAACAACAGAGGAGGAGGTTAAAGGATAAGGGGAAAAAACAGATCCTGAAAACTTCGTCACTGATAAGCTCATGAGCATTTGCCATGTTTTAATCCCGGTCTTTTACTTCCTACTCTTTTTTTAAGACTCTTCATTTCACTAGAGGAAATGAAAGATGGGCAGAATAATAAAGTGTAAGAACGCACAAAATGTAAATTCCGTATTTTATGGAAAGGGTAGGAGGGAAAAAAAGCCGTCCAAACTTTCTATTTATAAGCGGAGCTGCTCGTCAAAGACCCTTCAAGCTATTGCAGCCGTGCTGCTCTCCGGCAGCCAGAATTCCCCACCAGCCCCGCCGTGGGAGCACGAAAGGGCCGCGGCCGCTCTGCCCC